>VUQH01001652.1:18796-46066 GCA_015106775.1 Etroplus canarensis
AAAAAAAAAAAAAAGGACCACAGCACTCGTTGGCACTGAATGTTGGCATTGGCTTGCAATGATGCACTGCTGATGTAACTGGAGAAGAATGGAGGTTTTGAGTGAACCTGCATTCTTTACAGTTGCCAGCAGGGTCGACTCCTACAATATGATCATTTTTGTGAAATATGGTCCCCATTAGTGTGAATAAGGAGGAAAAAACATGGTATGCTTACCATGCGATTACCTTGTGAGCTAGAAATTTCACTTTTAGCCAGGGAGGTTGAGGCCCTACCAGCTAACATCTATTGGCCAGTTGCCCATTCCCAATGCAAGAGTCTCTTCTCTTCTCTTCTCTTCTCAAGCCAGATTGCCCTTCACTTGAGGTAATGAAGCCACTCTATCAAACACCTGTACCTCCCCCAGCTTGCCGCCCACCTCCCATTTCTTCCCTAAAAGGACAATAGGACATAGCTGTAGTTGAGCTACACTGCACAGCTTAAGGACAACATTCGATCTTACTGAATCTTGTGTCTCAAATGTGTTGTTTATACGATAACTCACAGTAGCTCATATCCACCACTGTGAAAAAATATACCCATCACATGTCAGTGTGGACTGAAAGTGATGGTCTAGCACCTAATATTCTGTGCTCTTCCGTCA
Source organism: Etroplus canarensis (assembly GCA_015106775.1). Lineage (NCBI taxonomy): Eukaryota > Metazoa > Chordata > Actinopteri > Cichliformes > Cichlidae > Etroplus > Etroplus canarensis. The sequence continues at coordinate 19,439 of VUQH01001652.1, forward strand.
TGTTACATTGTTCTCCACTAAATGACCTTGAGATTCCTCAGCTTTACACATCAGTCAAATTGAGAGGTCCTCTGGGGAGCCTCTCTTTCTCTCAGTAACAATACTTCACCAAATGAGTTGGACTGTAGACCAACACTGAGGCGCTTTATGTGAACAACAGCAAGACAAATAATTTTTGGGGGAGGCTAATAAAATCCATTTTTATTTATGGCAAAAGCTGCTTCTTCCCACTGTCTCTGAGTCTCTCCTTTTTTTTTCCTCTGCAGAATTGTGCTGAGTGGGGTCATGGCATTGGCAGTGGAAGCATCTGCCAGTGATGACAGGGGCCAAGGAGAGTGAGTGCCTCCTGTTTGTCTCCACTGTCTCCAAACCTCTAACCATATTCTTTCTGCTAATTAACCTGCTGACGCCTCCTTACTGTGTACATTTTTGGGGAATGGTGGAAGAAGGGTGTGCAGCAGGTGGGGAAGGAAATATTGCGTATAAGGGATAACTTGAGCACTGAAGCTTGAGAATAGCTTATTTTCTGATTAAAGTATGCATACCTTCCTGTCTGCCTATGTGAAAGACTGCCAAGAGTTTACAGATGCCATTTGAGAAAAAAGAAAACAAACTTTCTTTTTTGGTCAGCAAATGAAATTAGAGAGCATAACTCACATTAATAAAGGTGATTTTCAAACCCTTAGCTAAGCTCATACATTCTTGATCCAATCACAAGTATTTTAAGCAAATGGGAGGTAACATGGCAATGATGGAAAAGCAAGGGAAGGAGGTGCAAACCTGCCTGCTGACACACACCGTGAGGTTAGAGATGCAGATGGCAAAACTGGCTGTGACTCCCCTGGCTTCAGGTTGCCAGGCTTATTGCCTAGAAGTAGAAAATGTATCACAGTCCAAGTGCTGGCCTCCTTAGCACAGAAGTTCAATTTCCTTTAATTTTTGCCAGGGGCCCATTACCATCCCATTCTGACTTTTCCACTTTGTGGTGAGAGCAAGCACTTTTGTTTATCCTTATGAAAATGAGTTCCTGAAGGTAATTGCATCCGTGTTGCATTCAGCATGTTGTTCATTAGGAGAAGGAGTTATAAATGGGAGCTCTCAAAGCGTATGTTCACGTCAGGCTCTGCTGCTCTCTCTGCCACCACGGACGACACACGCATCCCTCAATCCTTTGCAGGAACAGACAAATATATGGCTGCACTCTGCCAGCGGGACCAGAAATAGTAAGGAGGTGGGGGGAGGCTGAAAGGGGAAGGAGGAAGAATGAAGAAAGAGCAACAGCAGAGGCCATCGACAGAAACTATAAGAAAGAATAGAGAAATAACATGTTCAGAAAGGATGACTTTGACAATGGAACAAAGCAAAGACATCTATTAATTTTTAGTGGTCATAGGGAAAGCTGAAGAGGTGGAATATGGAGAAAAATACAGAATGGCATATCAGGCAGACTGGCAGGAGAAGTTTCCAGCCCTCCACCCATCAGAGAGCTCGGCTGTTCAGATGTTTGGTTGGCGGTAAAGGCAGACAGACAGATTGCAGCCAATGATATGTGTTGGGAATCATCTCAGAGATGGGCTAATGACAGGAGGGGAGAAGCCGGCAGATGGCTCCCGTCAGGGAAATACGCTTGCAGCACTGTCCCAGTGGTCTTCACTGAGACTGCATGAACATTTGGGAATGAAGGGAATAAGTAATGGTGAGCGAAAAGAAAGAAACTTTTCAGACAAGGTGGAGACAGACTGTCCTCTGCTAGACCTCCTCTTTCAAAGAATGGAGGGTTACTGTGAGTTAATGATACTCATACACTGCCCTCCTTGTTTGTACGGGTAGAGGGTGCACATTAGTGTAAAAAGAGGCAGACACATTAACTTTCTCCTTGGTCTTTGCCTGGGGAAGTTGTTTGCAGGTCATAAATTTCTCACTGGTCACTGAAGATAGTGACATTAACCTGATAGTAGAAATTAAAACTGAAACAATTCACAAAAGAGCACAGTTTCCTATTTAGGCAGCCCAGGGTTGTGTTTGTAATAAACTAGAGATTCAGTTCAATTCAGTTCAATTTTATTTTTTTTATATAGTGCAACAAAAATTGCCTCAAGGTGCTTCACACAGCGAAGGAGAGAAAACCCCAACAAACAAACAATCCCCTATGAGCAAGTACTTGGTGACTGTGGGAAGGAAGAATTCCCTTTTAACAGGAAGAGACCTCCGGCAGAACCAGGCTTAGGGAGGGGCAGCCATCTGTCTCGACTGGTTGAGGGTGAGGGGAAAGAAAAGAGAGAAAGGAGAGTAAAGAGAAACACAGACAATGGGAGAGCGAAGACAAAATTTAATAACATGCAGCAGTGGCAAATAAGTGCATGGGGAATGAAAAGGTGGGTAGAGAAGAAATGCCCAGCACATCATAAGAACCCCCCTAGCAGCCTAAGCGTATTGCAGCGCAACTAAACCCTAACTATTAGCTTTATCAAAAAGAAAAGTTTTAAGCCTAATCTTAAATGTAGAGAGGGTGTCTGTCTCCCAAGTACAAACTTGGAGCTGGTTGCACAGGAGAGGGGCCTGATAGCTGAAGGCTATGCCTCCTATTCTACTTTTTAAAAACTTTAGGAACCACGGGTAGGTCTGCACTCTGAGAGCAAAGTGCTCTATTAGGAAAATATGGTACAATGAGGTCTTTAAGATAGGATCGGGCCTGATTGTTCAAAATTTAAAGAAGGATTTTAAATTTAATTCTGGATTTAACAGGGAGCCAATGAAGGGAAGCCAATATATGAGCCCTCTTTCTAGTCCCTGTCAGTAATCTCCTGGCAGCATTTTGGATCAACTGAAGGCTACTGTTGGCAGAAGACAAAGGAGGAGGAGAGGGCGTAGGCATGTTATGAGGCAAAGAGAGAGAGAGCATGATGTAATGAAGGAGGACATGCAAAAGGTTGGTGTGACAGACAAAAATGCAAGGGACAGGGTTAGATAGAGGCAGATGATCTGCTGTGGGGACCCCTAATGGGAGCAGCCGAAAGAAGAAAAAGATGATTGTTATTCTGTGTTGGCCCTGTGATGGACTAGCAACCAGTCTCCCTACCCCACTCCCTTGCGACCTTTATCTATCTTATCTTTCACCTATATCCAGCTTCCCATTTGCTGTTTGAAGTGGGATTGTTGGATTGTGACGTTTACAAAGTAACAAAATGTGTCATAAGCTGCTGCTTGACTGTTCTGAAAACATGCTAGAGTTTTGAGGGAAGCTGTATCAGACAGTCTGACCTTACAGTGATTTCTCTTCTGAATGCACAAAGATAAAGTTACTTGTGCCCTCCACTCAACTCCCAGTGAGACATATTATCACTTTACAGTCCCATACAGAATATGTTAGTTGTGTCTTAGGAAAAACTATACAACCCCCCCCCCAAAAAAAATAAATAAATAAAATAAATAAAACTGGTATGAACAGATCACTACTAAATCATTCCTGAATCTTGAAGAAAAGAGGATTATATGATAAATAATCATGCCTTGCTAGATAACAGATTGAGAGATGCTATTAAAGAATCCCTAATAATTAGATCATAAATATCATTCTAAGTACTTCAGGGAACTACTTTTAGTGAATAACCAATTATCAAGTTGATCCTGATTCTCATATTTTTGTTAGTGTTACCCAATGCCCCAATTCCTAAAATTATTATAAAATCAGCAAGAATAATAAGAAATTGAAATTGTAAGCCTTTGCACTGGTTACTGATAAAACTGAAATTGCAGTTGCTGCCACCCATCAATGGCAACAAAAACTTTATTTCATCTTTCTTTCTCACCGGTTTCTTTCTGGGTCTTCTGTGCTTCTCATTCATTCCCTGCCCCCTTATCTCTCCCCAGTTCCTGAGTGTCATGGCATGAAGGGTTGAAAGTGTCAGCTTCTGTCAACAATTCCTTAGTATTCAAGTATGTGTCATCTCTGCATGTAGGCCCACACTCCCCTGAGTAGTGGCTAAACAGATCAAAATGGACTAATCTGGTTCTGGCTCCTCTTGTCTGCTCCACTTGTTCTGACAATCTGAGATGCTTCAGTTGCATGTTGTCTGACTGTCCATGTCTGTAATGTTCAGCTCCACTGAAGCGTTCTGGATGTGAGATTTTCAGATCAGCTGTCAATATGGCAAGTAAACTGAAATTCCAGGAACAGATTGACAGTGGCAGTTTCTCATGGGCAGATCAGATACAATTCATGAATCACAAACAGATTGAAATGGAATCTTTTGTTTATTTACAAAGTAAATATGATATTACATTGTACAAAGGGCATGTCACCATATCTGTCTTCTTCAGTTTACTAGTTTAATATGTGAAGTGATATCCTCTACATCTATTTTCTTGTTCTTTTGTTTCCTCTTAATCAGAAACAAAGTATTTTCAGTGCAAGACAAGAAGTCTGCAGAGGAGGGTATTCTGTAAGATGAAAGAATGGCTAATCCATGTTCATTACATTTAAAATTATCCTCAGTGAGTCATAGTGGCCCTCTCCTATGTCCTGCTGGTCTGTGTGGGTGAATGTCTCTGAGTGTGTCAGACAACTGATGTGGGCTTATGCATTTAGCCAACGTCATTGCACCACAATGAAGGGAAATACTTTTTAATGCAATCTGGAAATGATCATTAGATTGGCAGCTTCATCATCGTTATGAGTCTTAAATAGGCCAGCCACTGACTTCAGGAGAGTGAACAAGCTCTTGTTCATAAAAAGAGAAGGCAAATTTGAGCCTTTGTTAATGATCATTCATATGTAAAAGTGAAACTGAGTTTGTTAATTTAAATTATTTCAGTTTAATAATTAGACAGTCAATATTTTTGTTTTCAACCTTATTAAAAACAAAATTGTCAACAGGGTATAGCAGCTTGTGTCCAGAGATTTGTAATCTGCAGCTTGCACACTGAGGTGACAAAGAACCATAAGAAAGCTACAATGTGATAAAAGTCCATTTATATGCAACCACCATCACATACCCCTAAAAACTATTCCCCTCTGGCAAAACACAGCCTGGGATATGCTATACTATGCACCCTGAGATAGTAAAGGTACTGAGAGAACAAACATAAATTTCATTTCACACACCAATCTTGGCTTTATTTGACTCCACCTGTTTGATAATGCTCACACTGTGGCTCTTATTGTGATTTTTCAGGCCTGAATATGACTCCTTATGGCCAAAACAATAATGGAGACAAAATATGGATTACATAGAAATTCATCATACACTGTGAGTGAGTGTACAGGAATGTGCATATAAATATGTATTTTCCTCAGCCATGGGGATAAACAGGCCTGTATATTTAGAAAAATGTGCTTATTATTATTCAAGCATGAGATTCATCTCAGGGTGCTTCACCCACATAGAAAACACTGTTCTTTGATGTTCAGAGTTAAGATAAGAGTCATTGTTTAATGTTTTTACCCATGAATTTCTGTAATTCACAGTTTGTCAATTATGCCTATATTTTATAGTCTAAAGGTAGATGTGCAGCAGATGAAAAAAGCACCCACTTTTTTTTATTGTGTTGAATGTTTGAATACAGAGTGAGCCCTGGGAAATTCTCATATTAATACACCACTTTCTGAGTTAAGCAATACAGTAATTTTCTGTAACCTTTTCCAGTATGTCTTCTAGACACAGAATAATTTCCTGACTATTTTTTAGTTATTCTTTCTTGTTGAGCCTGTATTAATCATTCTCTTCACATTCTTGTGTTAAATTAATTTCAGTCTCACAGTGTATTGTTTGGATGGCAGCATTTCCTAAAAAAACTTAAATCAGTGTGATGTGAAAATATACAGTTTTTTAAAAGAAGAGAGGTTTTACAGGAATCTATGCAGCCCTGCGAAAAACCAAGTACACCCTGACTGCTTCCACAGCAATTACCACCTCTCTAAAAGCAGACATTTTGGCTTTTTGCTGGTCCGAAGCCTTCAGGTGTATGTTAACACAATGCCACAATTCTGGGGGTAGACTGTGACTCAGGAGGTAGAGGGGGTCGTCTTCTGATCAGAAGGTTGGTGGTTCAGTCCCTAGCTTCTCCAACCTACATGCTGAAGCATCCTTGGTCAAGATGCCAAACTTCAAATTGAGGCATCCATCTGAGTGTGCGTGTGATAGTTAAAATAAGCTTAAGGCACAGAATAAAGCACTATGTGTATTTGTGAAATGTGAATAAGGCTCATAGTAAAGAGCTTTGATTGCTCAGAGTAGAAAAGCACTACCAGTCCATTTACAAATCTTCATGGGGATGGATGTCTCAGCGAATTCAGTCTGAGGTCATACTGTGCAATGCTCTGAGGAGTTGCAAAAAACCTAAGAGCTGCATTTCAGACTCAATAGGCCTCAGTTAGCATGTCAAGATTAATGACAATACAATTAGAAAAAATAACTGAACATGGCTTGTTTGGAAGAGTTGCCAGGAGAAAGCCTCTTCTCTCGAAAAAGAACATGGCAACACGACTGAACAACCAACAAGAATTCTGGAACAATGTCCTTTGGACAGATGAAACCAAAGTGAAAATGTTTCGCCATAGTGCACAGAGTCATTTTTGGGGAAACCAAACACAGTATATCAGTGCAAATACCTCATACCAACTGACAAGCACATTGGTGAAAGGGTGAGGATTCCGACTTGTTTTGCAGTCACAGGATCAGGGAACCCCTCAGTCAGAGTTGATCATGAACTTCTCCTCAGTTAAAACTTGGTTGAAATAGGTTAATGCAACCAGACAATGCTACAAAGCACAGCAGAAAATCTAGAACAGAAGCTGAAAGCTACAAAAAAATAATTAAGGTGGTGCAATGGCCCAGTCAAAGACCAGACCTCAACCCAGTAGGAATGGAACCTTAAGAGTGTCAGGGTTTTGAGTTCTGTATATGGTTTTGAGGTATCTGTTATCTTTTCTTAAGTATTTCCTTGGTTCAGTTTTCAATATATCTCCCTGTCTGTGTTTTCCTGTCCTTCGTCAAGTTTATGCTCACGTCGTGTTCTGTATGTGTTCTGTTTCCTGTTTTCATTTGAAACCTGTTTAGTCTTGTGCTTTGTGTTGAATTTTACTTCCTGCCCTTGATTGTTGCCACCTGTGCTCCTCTCCCTCCTGTCTCTTGTTTGCTCGTTAGTCTGTGTGCATTTATACTCTGTGTCTCTTCAGTTCTGTGTTGCGTCCTCAATGTCATTTGGTGTTTTTCCTGTTGTGAGAGAGTTTTGTTCCTGTCTGTTTTGTTTTGGATTTATGACCTTGGACTTTGTAACCCCTTTTGGGTGAGTGGCTAAATAAAGCCTTTGCAGTTAATCAGTCTGTCTCTGAGTCTGCATCTTGGGTCCACATCCCTGCACTCTCTCCTGCGAAACCTGACAAAGAGAGCTGTGCATAAATAAATGCCTGCAAACGTCAACAAACTGAAGTAACTGTCATGATCTTGTGTTTTGTTGTATGGTTTTATATGTCTTTGAATTCCCTTTTGCCTTATTAGTTTCTTAGTAGTTATGATCAACGTTCCCTCTAAGCTGTGCGCTTGTGCAATCGTGCACTGCTCCGGCGTTCGCCGCACACAGCAAGTCTATGCAGCGCACGTGTGTGCAGAAAATCTATGCTGTGCACATGCAAGCGTGTAGTAAGCAGGTGTACTTACGAATAAGTGTACTTAGTTTTTCACATGACTGCTGAGAGTCCTGTGAAAACTTTTTTCACATGACTTCATATGTATTGTAACTGATGATAATGAGTGTGTGTTCAAAGTGCTGCATGGAAAAAGGCAAATGAAAAAGCTACCTGTCATCAAAGAAAGCCAAAGAGGTTAATTCACTGTTGATGAAATAAACTACATACCCCATTCACACTGCTACTTATTATATGTGTCATAAACACAGGCATGTCTGTTATATGTACTGTATGTATAGAGTTGAATGAACAGACTGCATGTAGTGTATAGATGCACACATGCAGAGATAGGAAAAGCTGACCTTGTGGTTTTAGTTTGAAGGACACAGCCATCGATCTTCTGGTGGAGGCAGTCACTCTGCAGTTGTATACTGGATTAGCCTGAAAGGAATGAGGAAAAAAAAGTTTTAGAGAATTAATGTGGTGTGCATATATATGTGTGTGTGTACAGTGCGGCTTCTTTGTTCCATCAAATGTCTTTGTCTTTGTAACAGAAGATATTTTGAGACCTTATTATATTCATACAAAAGAATACACACTTGGGACACATAGAAACCTACTTCAGCACAAATTACCTAATGAACATAAATATGCAGAAGTCTTGTACTGCAGTATCTGCTTTTGATATTAGTATTGCCTTTAGGGCAAAGAGAATATCCCTTTGTTTGAGCAATAGGACATTTCCTCATGTAAAATGCAACAGAGGAGAATACTGAGCAGTAGCATCCATTCTGTCACAGAATGAACACTGAACCAGTAAACATTGATTATATATCATTCTCCATAATAATATATATTAGTACACAGTTGCAAAAGAATACAGTGTGGTAAGTGAATGTCACTTTGCCCCTCTGTCTTTGGAGCTGGAAAGTAGTGGCTCTGGGCAAGCTCTTTGAAATATCTCTCTGTGACAGTGCAAACCTTCACCTCAGCTCAGATCTGTCTAAATGATTTTAGCTGTAGGTGAGAAATCACAGCCTTTGATTTAGCAAGGAAGCATGCAAGTAAAGATTTCCCAGTGGAGTGCAAGTTCACAGATATATATCCAGAGAGGTAAATGTCTAGCTCATTTCCAATTATGGTTTAACGAGACGGATTGGGGTCAGAGCCAGAGAGCACGGCCACGGGAACCAGCCGTCAGACATACTTTTGGGAATGCCAAGGGGGAGACGGGGGCACAAAGGGTGGCAAAAAAATTGGAAGTCCTAGCACGCCCCCCTGAGTGAGAGGAATGATTTTCTCTCTGCCGCCCTCCTTTTCTTTCATATACACAGTCTGGGAGCAGTCGGCGGCAGGGCCTGAGATAGTGCCAGCCGCCCATAAAGGCCCCAGTGATTCTGTTTGGTGAATTAACCTAGCAACCAAAGAGAGAAAGTGAAGCAGCCGGCTCCTTTCTCTGAGGTCCACTTTAAGACTGTGTTTCAGGAGAATATTGTCCCTTATGATAACTCCTCCAGCACAATGCATTATTTCAGAGGGGCTTGGCAGAAAGTGCTTTTAAGTCAGTCGGAAGTCAATGATATGGAGAGGAGGGAGGTGACAGCCTAGTTCAGACTGACAGCTCAGAGACTAACAGAGAGAGGTGTCACTGCCGCTCTTTTTGAAAGGCTGGCTGTTGTCGTGGCTTGTTTGTTCACTTGATCTTTTCACTGTGGCTTCCTGCAAACAGGACAGAAGAAAGCCTCATTCCCAACAAAAATCCCTGTTTAAACATCTTGTAATAGTTTCTGATTTTACCTGGAAGCAAACATCTCTTTTTTTCTCTTAGCAGATGTAATCCCTGCAGAGGAGTTCTAATTCAGAGATGGATACAAGATTAACCAGGATTTATGAGCCATATACAAATAAGAGCAGAACTGGCCGGATACATATTTTGAACTGTGTATGTATGCATGTTCAAACATCCGTAGTTGCAGCTGTAAAACCAAACTTTAAATTTAAAAAAAAAAAATTATGATGACTTTAAATCTGTCAGCTGCACGCACAGCAGCTGGAAATATGTCATGATATCGCTCAGCATGTCTCCTCTTTCTTTTGAACTTTCTCACTTTTTCAGAAAAAGAAAAAATATTGTTCAGTCTGCAAGCAAAACTTGCAGCAGGTGTTTGTCTGGTAATCTTATTGTCAGTATAGTAACACCCTGATTTAAACTACCAGCCATATGGAAAGAAGGTCCAGAATTTCTTTTCAAATTTCCCTTACTGTATTTTTTCTTCTCCCTGCCAAATGGAATGGAAAATGGAGTAGATACAAAAGTTCTTCGAGGACAAAAGATGTATCTTTGCAAAGGTCACAGTGTTTGTTCCTCCAAGATATTGGCCACGATTTTGCATATTGTTGTCTGTGACCAAATCATGTGTATGTGTGAGCAATTGTGCATGCCTGTAGGCATAGGAATACATGTGCACATAAAACATGTTTTTCTTCAAGACTGTACGTATCTTTAAGGGCTGCTGCTTGTATCACTTTACGACAGCCCCGGAGCTAATGCGATTCAGAACAGAGAATAAGGCTGTGCATTTTAACAGCTTGGCCAGTGGTGCACAGCGGCCAGCAAAGCGCGAAGGAGCAACAGTAGCCGAGCTATATGTCTGTGCCAGATAGTCTACCAGGGCTGCTTAGTAAGGAGCTGCAGTTCCAGCCTGTCTCTCTAAGGTACCAGGCCAGGCTGAGAGATGAGGAAACAATCTGAGTGGGAACAGAAAATCATTCACCTGTTTATATCTAGTAGCTCACAGGTTGCTTTCTGCTCCAATCTCCTTTGCTTTTCGTCCTCCCCCCATTCCCATACTTCCTTGTGAGCTCACCCATCTTTCCAGCTGTCAGTGTGTGTGTGTGTGTGTGTGTGTGTGTCCGTGCATGTATGCTCATAAATCTCTATGAAAGCTACTATCTGGAGTAAAACCATTTTATCCATCAGGGAGTAGAGACAATTCTGGTGGATGTACATGTGCACAACCTTCAAAGGGCACATAAACATAAATGCAAAAAAGACACTTTATGACAGATGCCTCACACATAGCTCTGAATCATATGATAGACAGCTGGGGTAATTAATGTAGACAAAAGGATAGATATTTTCAAACAGGACACACCATATGAGAATAGAAGAATGGGTAGTAATACATCATGCTAGAACAATATTTGTCAGTCTCAGACCATATGTTGAACCCGAACATAGGGCTTACATTTTGGAGCATAGAACAAGAACAAGGACTAGTGTAGTGTAGTGGTTTACACATTTGCTTTACAAGTGAAAGGTCCCTGGTTCAATTCTAGGTGGGGAAACAAGCCCAGGAAAGGCATCTGCTGTAAAACCTCTGCCAAATTACCAATGCAGATTGATCCGCTGTGGTGACCCCTTGGGGAGAAGTCAAGGGAATAGATGAAGGTACATAGAACAAGAGCAAGGACTGTCTGTAATATTGTGATGACTAATGTTAACACTTCAAGCCCTAAGGCAACACTCCCTATAAGAAATCATCATGCCACTGTAGCAAATGCCACCAACCATTGTCATTTAACACAGTCTATTGCTTTATCCAGAAATGCAACCTGGACCTGTAACCTCTATGCAGAAATTCTACCGAGTTTTCTGGGCCTGTGCTCATCTCACATGGACTGAAGGACTGTGGAACTGTGTGCTGTGGTCAGATGAGTCCACGTTTCAGCTAATTTTCAGAAAATAATGGACCGAGTTCTCTGTGCTAAAGATGAAAACAACCATCCAGATTATTATCAGCTAAATGTGCAACAGCCAGCATCTGTAATGGCATGGGGGTGCATCAGCACCCACAGTAATGGGGGAGTTGCATGTATGTGAAGGTGCCATTGACTCTGAGGTATATTTTAGGATCTTAGAGTGATATATACACACATGGACAAAATTGTTGGTACAGAAAAACCCACAAAGGTCACTGAAATAACCTGAAACTGACAAAAGTAATAATAAAAATTTAATGGAAATGAACTAATGAAATTAAGACATTGCTCTTGTATTATTTAAAAAAACAAATTAATGAAACTGGCCTGGACAAAAATGACAGTACCCCTAGAAAAGACTGAAAATAATTTTACGATAGGGACATGTTAATCTAAGGTGTGTCCTGTAATTAGCATCACATGTGTCTTCAAACATGTACTCAGTCAGTCTGTCTGGCTATTTAAAGGGTAAAAAGTAGTCAATGTGCTTTTTGGGATCATGATGTGGACCGCACTGAACATGGACCACAGAAAGCTAAGGAGAAAGTTGTTTCAGGAGATCAGAAAGGGAAATATAGACAAGCATGTTAAAGGTAAAGGCTATAAGACTATATCCAAGCAGTTTAATGTTCCTGTGACTACAGTTATACATATTCAGAAGTTTAAGGTCCACGGGACTGCAGCCAACTTCCCTGGATGTGGCTGCATAAGGAAAATTGATGACAAAGATAGATAATACGAATGGTAACCAAATAGCCCAGAACAACTTCCAAAGAGACTAAAGGTAAACTCCAAGGTCTAGGTACATAAGCGTAAGATCGCACTATCCGTTGCTATTTGAGCCAAAGTGGGCTTAATGGAAGATGACAGAGGAGGACGCCACTGTTGAAAGCAAATCTTAAAAAAAAATGCATATTGACAAGCTGTAAAGTTTCAGGGAGAAAATCCTTTAGATAGATGAGAGAAAACTGGAGCTTTTTGGCAAGTCACTTCAGCTTTATGTTCACAGATGCTAAATTGAAGCCTACAAAAAAAGATCAGTGTAACCACTGTGAAACACGGAAGAGGCTCAGTTATATTCTAGGGCTGCTTCATTGCTTCTGTCACATGGTGTCTTGAATCTGTTCAGAGAAAAATGAAATAGCAAGGTTATCAAGGCATTCTGGAGCAAAATGTGCTGCCCAGTGTCAGAATGCTTGATCTCAGTCACAGGTCATGTGTCCTTCAAGAGGATAATGACTCAAAACCCAAGCTAAAAACACCTAAGACTGGTTAAGAACAAAACACTGGATTATTCTGAAGTGGCCTTCTATAAGACCTGATCTAAATCCTATTGAACATCTGTGGGAGGAGCTGAAACATGCAGTCTGGAGAAGGCACCATTCAACCTCACGTGAGACAGCTGGAACAGTTTGCTCATGAGGAGTGGGCCAAAATACCTTTTGAACCACAATTCAAAAGCAATGTCTGATTTTCATTAATTTTCATTAAACTTTTTATTTATTACTACTACTTTTGTCAGGTATAAGCTATTTTGGTGTGGGTTTTTCTTTCTTTAACTGAAGGGTACCAACAATTTTGTCCACGTGTGTATGCTGCCATCAAGGTGGTATCTTTTTCTGGGACGTCCATTCTTATTTCTGCAGGAAAATGTCACACCACATTCTGAACACTGCCTGGCCTGCTGCCAGTTTAGATCTACTGTATCTCTTACTGAAAATAGTATGATGCATCATGAAGAGGAAAATCAGACAATGGACCACAGAGTGTTTAGCAGCTTAAGTGTTATATCAAGTGAGAATGGAAAATTACCAATTGCACATCTACAACAAATAGCATCCTCAGTTCCAAAATAATTTAAAAGTGTCATCAAAAGGAAAGGTGATCTAACACAATGGTAAACATGCTTCTGTCCCGACTTTTGTTAAGTATGTTGCAGCCATCAAGTTTTAAATTTGTGTAATATTTGCAAAATATAATGAAATTGATCAGTAAAACTTGAAAATCTTTTCTTTGTACTTTTGTCCATTAAATAAAGGGTCACATGAATTAACATGTCACAGATTTTTGATTTTATTGCATCTTAGAAAATAACACAACTTTTCTGTCTGGAAATGGGGTTTGTAATGTGTTTGTGCGTGCGTGCACATGTGGACTATATTTCTGGCTAGGATTTTTCTAAGGAATATTTTAACATTGCTCTAGTGTCAGCTTAACTAGCCAAAACAGACTACTACAGATATAGTTATGTTAAACTACTGAAGTGTAACTTCAGAAGAGAGTGAGTGGAAGTAAAAATGTTCTGTAATGCTGTTCATTGTGAACTAAGCTGTGTAAAAAGCAAATATTCAAACAAAGTGCAAGTTGAAAGTTGGCTATAAGCACAATTTACTGGCACATCACGTTACTCTACATTCAAATCTCTACGAATGATACTGCAAACAGCAAGAAGCACTTCATATTTTTAGTTATTTTTTATTGTTACACAGTGAAACAAACTTTATTAAAAAGTACAATGAAAAGGAAACATAATAAGAAGGGATAGAAAATAGGATAGCAAAGCATGTAGGGGAAGATTGTGCAATGAAAGAATGATTAGACACAGAAGATCAAAAAAAGGGGCTGAGAGTAAACTTCAGCGGAGAGAAGAAGAATAGAGACAGAAAGCCCAGAGTACAGCAAGAGGAAAGGAGGAAATGGCTTAGAACCAGGGACGGAGAAAGTTGTATTAGTAAGCGCAGATTAACGCAACAGCAAAGGGGATTGTTGACAGAGCCTTTCATCACAGTAAAAGGCGATGGCAGCGTGACCGTTCACTCCTTCTCAGATCATGACCTGTGTTATTACAGAGCAGCTCTCAGCAGATCGCCAGGCTAAATGAAGCCATTGTGCTAGATGGTGTTTGGACTGATGCTGTTCTAATGAAGACAGAGATGTGTGTGATAGAACCTGCAACTATCAACTATATACTGATATGTATAAACACACCCGAGACTCACATAATGTCACATCTCAGCATATTATAGATACTGAATTTGTCATTTTTCCAGACAGATGCAAGATTTATTTGCCATGAATTCTTATAATGTGCATTTGCTTTGTAAATGTAGCTGATGGAGCCTCACAGGTACACAGTGGTAACTCAGAGATTGAGGTTGTGATATGTTCTTGTATAGCACAGTAGGGGCAGCATGATGGTAAAGTGCTTGTCACTGTCGCCTCACAGCAAGAGGTTTTCTGGTTCAAACATGGGTGAGGTCTTCCTCTCTGGCTTCCTCTCACAGTCGAAAGGCATGCATGTTAGGGTAATTGGTGGTTCTAAATTGACCATGTTTGTGAGGTAGAGATAGCATACGTAATATAGTGTTGTATGGTTAAATTTTGCTTGTGCTTTGAGTGGTTGGTTAGACTAGAAAAGCACTAAGCACATAAATACTAGACCATTTCCGGCATTTAGGAACACGTTACAAAAGTTCTGATTATTCATTGTCATGATTTTCTTATAAAAGCAAATTTCCAGAGGTACTTGGGATTACCTATCAACTGGGATGCCACAATACCAGAAATTTAGTAGTTGCAACCAATGCCAGTAAAATCACATGATACTTGATACCAAAATTCATGACCATGGATAAAATACATATATATATTAGCATGTATACTTGAACATAAACTCTTTTGTTAAAGACATTTGTATATCACAAAAGTTTTTTCTGTGAAATTTTTTTTGACCATTTCAAGGTTTCAAGGTGAAAGAAAAACCAACATACCAGTTTTGTTATTATGAGGTTTGACATTACTTACAACACATTAACTTTAGCATTTATACTGCAAAAAATTTTAGCCTGTAGAACATAGCTGATTTCACAATGGCAATGCCAGCTGTCTCCAAACTAAATGTTAAAATATTTTCCAATGACAAAAGAAGGGTAATACTTTGGATCCTGTGGATGTTATTAATATGAAACTTTAAATTCTCTGAAATGATCTGGATGCTGCTCTCTTTTAGGTGCTTTGATAAAGTAAAAGTATTGCCTCCCTTAGTCTGAAAAGTATGATAACATTGTTTACATATTACTTCGAGATTCATTTATCAGTCTTCAGTCATCTGCCTCAACAGCAAAGTACTTTGATGCCCGACTCCCGACTGCCTTCCTTACAGTGCATCCGGAAAGTATTCACAGCGCTTCACTTTTGCCACATTTTGTTGCGTTACAGCCTTATTCCAAAATGGATTAAATTAATTCTTTCCTTCAAAATTCAACACACAACTCCCCATAATGACAATGTGATAAAAAGTTTTTTTGAAATGTTTGCAAATTTATTAAAAATGAAAAATCAAGAAATCACATGTACATAAGTGTGCACAGCCTTTGCTCACTACTTTGTTGATGCACCTTTGGCGGCAATTTCAGCCTCAAATATTCTTGAATATGATGCCTCAATCTTGGCACACCTATCTTTGGGCAGTTTTGCCCATTTCTCTTTGCAGAACCTCTCAAGCTCCATCAGGTTGGATGGGTAGCATTGGTGCACAGCCATTTTCAGATCCCTCAAGAGATGGTCAAACGGATTCAAGTCTGGGCTCTTTCTGGGCCACTCAAGGACATTCACAGAGTTGGCCTGAAGCCACTCCTTTGTTATCTTGGCTGTATGCTTAGGGTCATTATCCTGCTGAAGGATGAACCCCAGTCTGAGGTCAAGAGCGCTCTGGAGCAGGTTTTCATCCAGGATGTCTCTGTACATGGCTGCATTCATCTTTCCCTCTACCCTGACTAGTCTCCTAGTTCCTGTCGCTGAAAAACATCCCCACAGCATGATGCTGCCACCACCACGCTTCACTGTACGGATGGTATTGGCCAGGTGATGAGCAGTGCCTGGTTTCCTCCAAACATGATGCCTGGCATTCATGGCAAAGAGTTCAATCTTTGTCTCATCAGACCAGAGAAGTTTGTTTCTCATGGGTTGAGAGTCCTTCAGGTGCCTTCTGACAAACTCTAGACAGACTGCCTGTGCTTTTTACTAAGGAGAGGAAACACTGGAGCTCTGACAGAGTGACAGAGTGACCATTGGTCACCTCCCTGACCAAGGCCCTTCTCCCCCAATTGCTCAGTTTAGACTGCTGGCCAATTCTAGAAAGAACCCTGGTGGTTCCAAACTTTTTCCATTTACGGAGGATGGAGGCCACTGTGCTCACTGAGACCTTCAAAGCAGCAGAATTTTTCTGTACCCTTCTCCAGACTTGTACCTTGAGACAATCCTGTCTTGGAGGTCTACCGACAATTCCTTTGACGTCATGCTTGGTTTGTGCGCTGACATGCACTGTTAACTGTGGGACCTTATATAGACAGGTGTGTGCCTTTCCAAATCATGTCCAATCAACTGAATTCACCACAGGTAGACTCCAATTAAGCTGTAGAAACATCTCAAGGATGATTAGTGGAAACAGGATGCACCTGAGCTCGGTTTTGAGCTTCATGGCAAAGGCTTTGAATACATGTCATTTCTTTATTTTTCATTTTTAATAAATTGGCAAACATTTCAAAAAAACTGTTTTCACATTGTTATTATGGGGAGTTGTGTGTTGAATTTTGAGGAAAATAATTAATTTAATCCATTTTGGAATAAGGCTGTAACACAACAAAATGTGGCAAAAGTGAAGCGCTGTGAATACTTTCTGGATACACTGTATGCACATGTGAGGACTAAAATACTTACAACCATATACTACACCCATCAGTTCTGGAAGAACTGCAGCCTTGGCACATGGTACATACCATATTTAGTACCAAAAATTTTTTTTACTTAAAAAAAATACCTTTGGATTTTCAGAATTTTGGTATCAAAATGTAGTGTAAATATCAGTTCTGGTGACCTCCCTACCCAGCAGGAGCATAAAAATGTTTTATGGAAGAGGGACACTTGAACTACTGTGTTAGCCTGCTGCCACCCAGTTCCAGGTACAATGTGTAACCGAGTGCTCCTGATTTATGCTAGTTTTAGACCACAGTATTTTTTCCAATGTGCAAAACTATATGTGGCATTTAACATCACAAAATAAAAATGAAACGTAAAGTCATATGTAATATCCCAGCTAACATGGTTGAAACCACACCGTCACCTCCACCAGTCAAAACTGGTTGCTGTACAACACCGGTTACAGTTAGATGTTGATATTTTTTAATGCAGAAAAGAGGTCAGGTTAGACCATCTCATACAGAGCAACAAATGTAGCTCAGGATATTCCAATGATGGAATTAAATGCATCTTTCTTTGTTTTTTAAACAATGACAAGTAATCTGGTTAGTGCCTGGTGGTGAACAGGCTTCCACACAACGTTTCCTCCACATACACAGACTACACTTCCTGTAGCCTGTCTTTTTAAAAAATAAACTGTGTACCTTTCAGCTGCTCCCTTGATTTCTCCACCAAGGGGTCACCACAGCAGATTAATCTGCACTGGTAATTTGGCAGAGGTTTTACACCAGATGCCCTTCTTGACACAACCCTCCATGGCAAGAGGGGCTTGTGTCCCCACCTGGAATCGAACGAGGTACCTTTTGCTTCAAAGGGAAATGCGCAAACCACTCAGCTACTGAGAACACTTTTTTAAAAATAAACTGCCCCTGGTAAAACAATTCATGGTTATGCGTCATGATTTGACTGTCTGAATAGACCCAATAAGTACTGACAGGCAGTAGAATAGAAGTCTTTTGACTGGGAGGTATGGCTGAGCAGTCTGATAGGAGGGCTGTCGTATGTGGCATCTAGGTGAATATGTCTGTGGGTGTGAGGGTGAGTACTGGGTCTGAAGGGGGTCCGGAAGGGGCAAGGTCCATTACAGGGGTCCAAAGTCCAAGGGTCCAACATTTCCAGGGAGTCTAGAGCTCAGGGGGTCCCAGGGGAGGTGGTGGCAGGAAGGCAGGCACACAGAGACTGGGACTAGCGAGGAAATGAGAAAACGCAGCATGGGAGCAAGTACAAAAACTGAGTCAAAGAGCCAAACTTAAGGGTCTCCTGATGTTACCACTATTGGCTGACTAACAATCTGGCGATGATGGTGAGCAGAGCTAGCTCTTAAGTACTGTAGGTAGTGAGTTTTGAGGGATCAGGTGTGTGTGCCTCCACAGCCACTACCTCCTGATGGCCACCATGCTCTTGGGAGAAGGGGGAGGGAGAGTACTGCACGACAGCAGCCATGATATCATGCACATCTAAATTCCTCTCATTTTTTGCATAGTGAACTTGAAACACTGGACTGTTAGAATCATCCCTGCTTTGTCACATCAGCATTAAAAACCTAGGGATGTTGCATTTACAAGCCAGTTTTGAAGTAGCACAGTAGGATCAGAGATGAGCTATGGAAATGTAGGTTGTGAGTCTGAGTCCCTTCCCTCTGGTATGTTTTTTTTTCTTTCTTTCTATTGAGTTTTAAGTATTGTTTATTTGGCTTAGTAGAAAGCAATTCTGGAACAAAAATTCTCTCTTGCTAGAAAATCGAACAACAACATTGAGGTAACACTTAAAATCTATGTCTACCTGATGTGAAGAGAATGCCTGTGACGTCTGTTCAACTTTCATTTTGGAACTTATTTAAACATGACTAGATATCATCAAAAAACTGCAAGGTTACGTTAAAATGTTTGCTGGGATACTATAATATAATGCCTGCAGTTTCTCCGAATTTAAGTCTTCAGGTTATAGTAGTGTGACTTTTCCTGTTTTAAAAATTGTTCCTGCCTTCCACTAAAATGCCCAGTTGTTACTGCTTTCTTCCCAAGGGTCTTACCTTCCCATTAAAGCTATAGTAGCAGCATGTATTTTATTTATACCTAATTCATACAGCAATATCAGTCTGTAAATCACAAGATGTTTTTTTTAAAGTATTAACTAATATAGGTCCTTCATACACAACCGCCACACCCCACTTCCTCCAACAACACACATAAACAGAGCCCAGAAATGTTTGAAAAATGTCCAGTGGGTTTCTCTGGTTATGTTGACTCATCCTTGTGTGAAACGGAGACCAAATATTTGCTCTGCATGGCTTCAGCTTCTCAGCACACCTGCTGCATCTGAACCCCATGGCCATCAGCACAACAATAACTGACACATTCATTAGATTTCTTCTCATCGCGCTGAGCATCTGGACTGTGAGAGAGAAAAAAAAGAAAAAAAAATTGAGCCAGGTAGGTGCAAAATGGGTTGGCAAGCAAAAACACATGTAGCCTGTCGAATGACAACAGAATTAATGAAGTGTTCCAGCTTTTTAAAGCTGATATATTTGTGTTCTTTAATTGCCTGTGTAAAAATATATCCATCATAAATCCATCACATGGTCAGTTAAACGATATCTAAAAGAAGTCAATCACTCAAGACTGAAGGTTTACCTATAAGAAAATGTATAAACTAATTTTACTGTTTTTGAGCTGCATCTCTTAATTATAAATTGTATAAATGGTTGCAAGAGGGTTTACACAACTGATGCTAAACATCCATCTATCCATCCAAAAAACTTTTGTACCTTAGGCTCCTTCCTTTGAATTTTTCCCCAAGGGGTCACCACAGCACATTAATCTTCCTTGGTAATCTGACGGAGGTTTTACGCTGGATCCCCTTCCTAACACAACACAAAGTTTGGTATCACTTGCTAATTTTATTGTTTTTCATTGAAAAACATTCTCATGCAAGTCACAAACAATTTTAACAATTTCACAAAAAAAACAAAATTAATCAGATGATTTCTAAAGACTGATCTACATTTTTGAACAGAGGGATATTATCAACAATGCACAACTGTGCAAGAAGACAAATATTTGAGAGTGTATAGTTTAAGACAAAGGTGCCTCACAGGTCATCAACTGGCAGCTGCACTAAATAGTACCTGTCACACACTGGTGTCAACATCAACAGTGAAGAGGTGACTTCAGATGCTGGACTTTATGTCAAAACTGCCAAGAAAATGTGTTTTTTTTTCAGACTGGCTAATAAAAAGAAAAGACTGAGATGGGCAAAAGAGCACAGCCGCTGGATACTGGAAGACTGGAAAAAAGTGTTGTGGACAGATGTGTCCAAGTTTGAGGTCTTCAGATCAACAGATTAAACAGAAGAACATTTGTGAGACACAGAAGAAGTGAAAAGATGTAACAACAGTGCTTATGTTTATTATATACACTACCAGTCAAAAATTTGGACACGCTTGGCCATACTCCACTATGGCCAAGCGTGTCCCAACTTTTGACTGGTAGTGTATATTTGTGGATGACACAGCAAACTGTGTTCACGGACTCTCATTTCTGAAAGTTTTCCTGAGCCCATGCAGTGATTTCCATGACCGAATTATGCCTGTTTGCAATGCAGGTCTGTCTGAAGACTCAAAGATCACAAGCATCCAGTATTGGTTTTTGACTGTGTCCCTTGCACACAGAGATATCTCCACATTCTCTGATTCTTTTGATGATATCATGTACTGGAGATGATAACAAATTCAATGTCTTTCCATTTTTTCATTGAGGAGCATATTTCTAAAATTGCCTCACAATTTGTAAGTACAGTTTCTGGCAGATTGCTGAACCTCTGGCCATCTTTACTTTTGAGGGACTCTGTCTCTCTAAGGTGCTTGTTTTATACCCGATCACATTACAGCGTGTTTCCAATTGACCTAATTAGTTTCAACATGTTCCTGAAGCTGTTTTTTGTAGCACCACTTACTTTTCCAGCCTTACACTACCAGTCAAAATTTTGGACATGCTCGGCCATACCCCACAATGTATGTGTGTGTGTGTGTGTGTGTATATATACACACACACACACATATCACAGTCTCTATTTTCTCTTGCTATATTGTGTGTGTATATACTGTCTCACAAAGCTGGGGGTGTGTCTGCTGACTTGTTTGTGTGAATAGTGAGACTGACCACATGTACCTTGTGCTTGAAGTTGGATGTGTGTTGTTAAGTGATCCAGCCGTTATACAAGGGGTTCAGTGAAGCTGTCAGACACTCTTTGCGTGGAGGCAATGCTCCCAGGTCAAACACAAGGCATATGTGCCTGTCACTTCTCCAGTGTTTGTGTGTGTGTGTGTGTGTGTGTGTGCGTGTCAGCAGTGTTAAACCCAAGGTAGCTTCATCCATGAACCAGTGTGACAAACCTTTGGGAAATAGTATCAGCTGAACTGCTCCTCATTCAAAAACCACAGAACAGGAGAAAAGACAGAAGCAGTCAGGAGAGGTGACCTCAGCCAGCCTTATGCCAACAAACTAGATATATACTTTTTTCTACCAGACAAAATGACAGGAAGGATAAACATGAATTTAAAAATCAGTTTTCCTCATTCGACACTTTCTTTTGGCCTGTAAAAATGCTGTAGTGCAAACAGTTAACTGTTCCTCTCCGATTAAACTGGATTACTGTAGCAAGCATTCACAACACGATGTAGTATTACAGCAGAAATGGTTTGACATGCATCGTTAACAACATTTTTCGCTGGTTAGATATAAATGTTTAATCACGCTTTGGTGAGAGTTTTTTAAATAATAAATTGGAACTTTTTCAATCATAAAATGCAAGATGCTTAATTTAAAAGAGTGTTGTTCGATTCTAATTATTCATGAGAAAATAAAAGCTCGCTCTGAGGTAAAATGAGTAACCAATTATGTGCTCATGCTTTTCACTTTGGTCCAAAAATAACCACCGGAGGTCATAAAAATAAATTATTCCCATCAAACTCATTACAGTAGACAGTATGAGTGCATTATAGTCAACTCTATGGAACATAGAATAGGAGGGTGCTGGTCAGAACAACACACACACATTTGTGCTTCCTTCACTTCAGAGGGGATTTCATTGAACATTTTAAAGCAAGTACTCACTCTAAAATGAAAAGATCCAGTTTACAGGGCCTAGCTTTTTGTCCAGTAAGAGGAAGCAGATTCAAATACAAACAGATTAATTTACCCACAACATGAGCAATGAAATTGCACAGATGCACACACCCACTCCCATCAGCTGTAATTTTATTCTTTGACGGTCTCTTTCATTCTCTTTCCATCTGCACTATGTTAGATTCTTGAATCTCAGACTTAATGGAGGATAACTAAAGTTTCGCAGATTCTCCCAGGCACCACAGAAACACTTTAAGAAACTCCAAGAAGCGCACTGATGGTGCATTATTTCACTGAATCTATGTATTTCATCAAGCTGAAGCTTCACATCACTCTCACCAAAGTACTGCATATTTGCTTGTTTGACGAGTTTCTGTTTTCATGTAACTACACTCCTAGTTGTTGTTATTGTTTGGAAATGGGTTCTACCAAGGTAGTTTGTTTTAATGTAAATCCTTAACTAACCAATTAGCATACATTAGCAGAATGCCAACATTATATGAGCAAAACTGGCTCTTTAACAAAATGAAGCAGAGTATTTATTTTATTAATTCTGAGATTAAACTTCAAAAAATAGAGTAAAACATGTGCTTTTCCTGCTTTTTACCTAAAAGCAAATAATGAGCTTGATGCTTTGAGGACATCTCATGATCAGCCTTGAGGTGAATTGCAGCCAAATTTTGGATAGAAACTGAACAGTCTGTCCTTAGATGGGCTCTGTCAAGACCTTGACTGTTTTTAGGGCACATGTAAACACATATTAACACACACTCTCTGTTTTTTTTTTACAGTATTTTAATGAATATTAATTTTTGTGCATATTTGGGGGTTTCTACAAAACACTAATCATGTTTTCTTCCCTGCAGGATACGCATCTCATTGCTTCCTTAGAGACATCATTGCTGCAATACATCTTTTTTTATCAGCTATAGAGCCCCTCCTCTTTGCTGACTCACAAACTTCTTTCTGCTGACATTGTCACCTTCCCCTCATTTGCTTAAAATGGAAGTAGCAATGCAAATGCTGTAGCTGCCAAATACCTGGCTAGGTGACATTCTATGTAGTTTTATGTACCTGAGGCCAAAGTTGCGCTCTCATCAACTGTTCATCGGCATCCCTGTTTACCCTGAGTGAACAATGTGCCTCCAAATTTTTTATATTCAGACTGTCACTCTTTCCATATACACACACTGGTCCAGGAGTAGAGCCTCAAAAGTTTGTAGGACTGGCTGGGTTTCATACTTTCTGCTAACTAGCTGTCACTCTTGAGAAAACAACAACTTCTTTGCAGACCACAAATTCCATCTTTTTGGACATACGGAGGAATGGATGGATGAATGGATGGATGTGTAGATGGGGGGATAAACAGGAGAAGTAGGGGGCTGTTTGGCTGCAGCAGATGGAGGAGCAGCAGGTGTCGGAGTGGGGAGGGACCAAGGTTCCCATCGTCAGTGTTCCAATATGATGCTCCTTGACAGGATGGGGAATGGATGTGTGGGAGAATATACTCTCTCCCCATTAGCACAACTTCAGCTCAAAGTCATTTCTTCTCCTGGCTTTCCTCACTCTTCTGCTTCCATCAAAATAAAGTACATAAACAGGTGAGGAAGGTGTTTCTCTCTCAAGGAATTTGGTGATAGATGAGTGGCAGTACTAGTGATGTGTCACAGGGTCACTGGCTGTGCCAGTACTTGTCTCAATTATCATCTGATCACACACGGGAACATTAAGTGACAAGTGTGAAAATTGAATTTTGTGCACATTTTGCCTGGTTTTTGAAGGTCAAAGAGTTCTGGATTTTTTTTTTCTTTGTCACCATGTCAAAGTCAAAACCAGACATTTCAAGTGCAACCAAAAATCATAAAGGTGTCATTACCTGCTGGCATCATTTATGTGAAGGAGTAACTGGTCTCTAGAATGTGTGTGAGTCTGTTTCAGGAAATCAAACGCTGGGGTAGCACATAGAGCACTGTGAAACTGCTTCAAATGAGGATGGGAACCTTTGCTCCTAGTGACCAATAAACACCCAGGTTGATGCCTGAGCAAGACACATAAACACATCAAACATAAATGCACAGAAATCTGCTTGCCATGGGAAAATAAAAGGTAATGAATAGTGTGTTGTGCACCGCATTAATGGAGTCAGACAAGTAAGGAGCATGTGTCATTATGTCACAATAATCCCTCATTGTGGTATGGTTCTATCTGTTCATATCTTCTGTATGTGAACAGGAAACTAATCAAAAATGCTTCAGTTTATTTAAAATGTCACCAGCAACATCGTCTATGCTGAAGTGGTGACATTTTCTGCCCAAATAGTTTGGCTTTTCCCACTATGATGTCGCTGTCTGTTTTTACTTGTCAAAACATGAGAAATGACAGCATATTCTTTTAAACTGTGTTGTTTTGATGCTTCTGAATTTCTGAATTATATAGACAGTAAAAAAAAAGAAAAAAAACACACCTGACAGGATGACTCTCAATATACTTCCTCACTGCCTCAGAACAAATGGTTTATATGGTTATATTCAACTGTATCATTACTGCATGGAATTCCCAGAGGCAGTGTTCCTAAAGTGCTCTGTTTCCTTGTTGAAATTAAATGAATCCTGTTTCTGAATTAGATCGAGGAAATTTACATACAAATGTGGAAAAAACTAAACATGTTTGTGCGTGTGTTGTACGATATATAGACAAAAGTATTGGGCCACCTGCGCATTACACCTCCAGGAGTCCAGCAAGTTCTTCCACACCAGACTCATCCAACTTTGCCTTTATAGGCTTTGCTTTGTGTATTGGGGCACAGTCATGCTGGAACAAAAAAGGACCTTCCCCAAACTGTTACCACAAAGTTGGAAGCAAAGAATTGTTCAAAATGTCCTAGCATTAACATTTCCCTTCACTGGAACTAAGGAGCCCTGGCCAGCCCCAGAAAACAAACAAACAAACAAACAAGCAAAACATAGCATTATCCCACCTCCACCAAACTTTACAGCTGGGACAATGGGTCTTTCTAAACGCCGAAAAGTACTTTTTGGTACTTTTTGGCGTTTAGCAAGACCCGGCACAATGAAGTCAAGCAGGTAACATTTTCCTGAAATTCAGCAAACCAGATTCGTCTATCAGACTGCCAAATCGAGAAGTGTAATTTGTCCCTCCAGAGTGCTTGGTGATGTTAGGCTTGTATGCAGCTGTTCGGCCATGGAATAGGCTGATCTTAATGCCAGAGGAGGTTTGGAGCTCTGCAGTTATTGAATCAGCACTGCGTTGGCTACTTTTACACACTATGTGCCCAACAACAATATTACTTACAATCTCACAAATGGACTCTTTGCCAGGGTGATCTACTATCATAGTACCACACTTGAATTCAGTAAGCTTTTAAGAAGGACTCAAGGCAGACTGCATGGTGAGGGGCTTGACTTTATACACCTGTGGCAATGAGATTGAATGAAATACCTAAATTCACTGATTAAGTGGCGTGGCCTAATACCATTGCTCATACAGTGTACTGCATGTCTTCTATTATTTCTCAAAACTTTAAATTTTTTACATAAGATGCCTGTGAACAGTAAAGTTCTGTGTCAGCAGAATGTGATTAAATAATTTATTATTTAATTCAAAGTCAGCAGTAAGGAAAAGTACTTGAGTAACAGCTGTCCCTGTAATCAGGTTCCGTCAATGAGAAAAAATATATATGTGGTGTGAGTTAATTTATGCAGTCATTTCAGAAAGTGTATTAAAGGAAAGCCATTATGGTCCAAATGTATGCATGCAAATGCTGAGTATACCAAGGATGATTTGTTAGTCTTGGATACATCCATAAATAACATAGTTTGGTAGTCACTGCAGTGATATAGTAACTGCAATATGGAAAAATCTGTAAGGGTACATTGCTATACCTGTCCACTGTGGGGGGTTTTTCTGTTTCTTATCCTTGCTGTCACTTTTGCTGTATTTTTGCTCAAATATTCCTGTGTTTGTATTCATATCTCATACTATATTCATGAGATATTACTGAACCAAAGCATGAGATCCAAATGAATGGACAATTTATTCAATATTCGGTGAGACCAGGCGTCATTAATGAAAATTACCATTCTAACTGATGAATGACTATCTTCCTCTAATGAAATTATGGGGTGAAAAGCTAAAGAGTTATTTTAGGAGAGGAAGATAAGGTGCTTTTGTGGTAATACCCTTTTTTTTATCATAAAAGATAATAGGCGAGCTCTAATTGGAGTGTTGACGAGGACACTACAATAGGTCCTCCCTTGAGAAGGGATTTCTGGGGGTCTATCATTTAAAGATAGGCCCACCATTTCACACAGCTTTTAATTGAAATCTTGTAAAAAA
>VUQH01001653.1:0-13471 GCA_015106775.1 Etroplus canarensis
TTAAAAAACAGCGAGTAATCCTTTCTATACGTTCTCTAAATACTCACTAGGATGAATTCTTCAGAGTGTAATATCTGACTGTTGAGGATGCACTTTACATTGTCCTCTGATTCCAAATTAAATTTCCTGGTTGTGGCTATGGGACAGTTCTGTCTCTTTCAGAATGCTTCATAAGTTTGCCAAGTAAGAGGAATACTAAGATCTAAGATAAAAACAAACCTAATCAGGTGTCTATCCTTCCATTCATTTTCTAAACCGCGAGGGGTGGGATAGACTCTGGAGAGGTTTTTCAGTCTGTCAGATGGCCAGCACAGAGAAGCAGACAGCCATGCTCACATTCACACCTGCAACCAAAGGAATCACCAGTTCCCGCTGGACCATTGTGCCAATGCTAATCAGATATGTTACTATAAAACACAGGATAGGTCAGGGCTGGCTGGTAAATCTTCTTTGGAGGTATATTTATGTAATTTAGAATGAGACATAGATGAAACAAAGCGGTTTACAGTGACTTGATTTCCAGGCAGCCCCGCCACTACTCTCCCTCTCGATCTGCAAGCATACCTGACCTGGCCCCGCTCACTCACTAGTTCTCTTGATTGTTTCCAACTTGGCTAGAAAGCCACTAGACTTGGGAACTTTATAAAGAATTTTAGTACCTTTGTTTCACCCTCAAAAATAAAAGCACCTTGTGACTTTTTGGACTAGCTTTAGCTTTAGCTTCACAGGCACACCTCTCCAAAACTGGCGATAGACAGAAGTGATCAGAGAAACTTGCTCAGCTTTGCAGTGGTTTGCACTTTCACCTTTAAACAAAAGGTCCCTGGTTTGAGTGCAGGTGGACTGGATGCTCCCATGGGAGGGCTGTGTCAGG
Source organism: Etroplus canarensis (assembly GCA_015106775.1). Classification (NCBI taxonomy): domain Eukaryota; kingdom Metazoa; phylum Chordata; class Actinopteri; order Cichliformes; family Cichlidae; genus Etroplus; species Etroplus canarensis. Next base: position 875 of record VUQH01001653.1, read on the forward strand.
AAGGGCATCCAGTGTAAAACCTTTGCCAAATTACCTATACAGTTTCAGTTTCTGTGGCGACTCCTTGGGGACATACAAGGGAGCAGCCAAAGGTGTTTTTATTGGAGAAACTAGCTCAACCATGACTGTAAAATGCTAATTTAAGTAAATATGTATTTTTTTTTTAATTTTTCATTATTTGTTTTTATCCCCTTTGGTTTCTCCCTCTGACAGTGGTAAGGGGAAAAAAAACACATTGACTGTAACCCATTCATTTGACTGCATGGCAGTTAACAGACATGAATGAGCTGTGCACCTGAATTTCCTTTTTGAGTAATTAGAAAAAGAAAAATATATAAACAAGACCAGCGTTATTGTTGATTCTGACACCAACTGATACAAGGAAGAATGCAAGTATGACTTGAGGACAATATGGATGCGCTCGTTAGTGCATGGTGTCATTTAAACAGGCTTTAGCCTCTTATTAAATTCTTTTTAGGAAAGCGGGAAGCTGTAAGTGTAGTCTCCTTGTCCACTGATTAAAATGATGTGTAAACTCCATGTTTAAACAAAGATTGGCTTGCCACTGTGAATGTAATGCAGACGGTTTGTTTTCTATCAACAGCTGCTAATGTTTGTAATTTTCTGGGCTTCTCAGCATGTCTTAATTGCTTATTGTGTCTCCTCCCGGCTGAGAATGGATATCAAGGCCCCTCTAATTACTGCTCTTTACAATCAGCCACTGGGAGAACACATACTGCCATCTTTCTCCCTCTGTGAGAGGAGTACGGTTTATTAGCTGCCATTGATGGGTGCTGTAATTCTTGCTTTCATTCAATGTGTCTTTGTCACATCTGCTGACTCTTAATAAATGAGGGAATCCATTTTTTCAATGGAAGGTGAAATACTGTATCTTAGTGCAGGAGTTTATTATTGCCCTTGTGGGACAATGAAAATCCAGGTTTTATTTATTGCTGTGTACTCATATTTTGTGTTTTGAGTGCTGTGGGAGTTTTCTTGGGCAGACCCAACTGTCAGTTGAAAGGCCTCTGAAATGTCTAAATAGAAGATTAAATAATGTTATTATTTTAGATGTGACATTCCATGTCCCACAAACCAGGGATTCAGTCCACCAAGACCTCAAGACACCAGACCCCTACAGCCCCTACCCACAGGTGGTGGGTCTACAGGAGGGCTGGCCCATGTGGCCACAGCCCGGCCTAAGACCAGTTTTTCTTGGGATACCCTACTAGGGGCAGATTCCATGGACTAAACGGCTCGTGGGATCACTCGGTCACACAAGCCCCTCCACTACAATAACATGGCGATTCATGGAGAGGCTTTACAGCATGCTGCAGCGTTGCAGATGTTCTGATGATGTGGTTCTATTGGCTTTATTGAAAGATGACCTCCAGCTTGCACTGGGGCAGAGTTCGGCTGAGTATGAAGTGGCTAGGATGACAATTTTCTTCCCCTGAAGTCAATGGTTCAAAATCAGAAAAGGGTGAAAGTGTGCACTCAGGGTTGGGAATGAGTTGCTGCCCTAAGGGTAAAGTTCACATATCTTTGGAATCAATAAACTCATTCATGATGCTTGATATTGGTGATCAGTCCTAATTTGGGTCTCTACAATTACTGTACAATATTTGTAATGTCTCAGAAAATGAAGATGTGTGACAAGTAGGAAAGCAAGAGAATAACTGAAAGAAACTTATGATCCACCTGGCTTGTGTGGATCTGAGCTGTGCTACTCAGAAGTTGTGATTTGAACTTAAAATTCTGGCACAGACTTGATGAAATGGAGAAAAAAAGTAGAGAAACCACTGCTAGATGGGGAAATAAAACAAGCTATATAAACCTGAAGCAGCATGAAGGCTTTGAAGAGGGGATATTGTCAGAAAACACCTGGAGTGAAAAGTTTACTTCTGTCTCTTTTGGATTTCAGACTAAACATTTGCATGAAAAAGGCCTCTATAATGAGAAAAATGTTTCTTTTCACGCCTCAAGGGTTTTAAAATAAGAGAGATTTATGCAAACATACGAGTACTGCTGCACAAATTCCTTTTTTTTTTTTAAAGTGAATGCTTGTCTTCGTCTCATAGATTTCTATACAATCAGATGTCTTTTTTGCAACCAGAGGAGTTTCCCCCTGCTGGCTATTACTAAGAATGACCGTTTAAGCTACTTTGGCATCGGCTTCACTTTTACGACCCAGAAGATACTTTCACCTTAAATGTACAGTGTGTGGTTTAACAATTTAATTCATGTTCAACAAGTCAGTGGTTTAGCACATGCCAGATTCCTGTCTTTATGTTTCTGAATATCGTGAAACAAAAAGTAAAAAATCCAACAACCAGATTATTAACCAGAGTGTACAAGTGGAGTTTGTACTTATAAATTTGACCAGTTCTTTCTGGTTTTACAGACAGTATGACTACTTCCATGGAAGGCTTTGGCCCTGACAGCGTCTTCACCACGCCAGCCGAGGACAACGGCCAGTATCGCATCAGCCGCAGCCTCGTGCGCTCTGCCGAGGGCAGCACCGTGCCCCTCACCCGAGTCAAGTGCCTGGTGTCGATGACGACGCCCCACGACATCCGCCTTCACGGCTCAGCCGTCACACCTGCGTTTGTGGAGTTTGACAGCTCGCTGGAGGGCTTTGGGTAAGTCAGACACTAATGGAGTTTATCTGGTTTTCCAGTAGTTTGCAGTCATGATTACGTTTACTTCTGAGCACTGGGGGGTCCTTTTCTCACCACACAAGAAATAGATATTTGTAATGGAGATGTCACTCATGATCTTTAAATGTTGAAAAGGATAAATTGACTTTTAGTGCAATTCTGGTTGCATTAGAACTGCATTTAAACTGTTTAAGTCTAACCTGGACTTCCTCATCTAGAGTGTAACCAGTGGTTCGCACCTTGTTGTAAACTCTCTGCGTTTTCATTCATGAAGGCATCTCTGATTCACCTCCCTCCTTGAGAGTGTTTCTGACTTTGCTCAAAGTTGTGACGGATTTTTCTTGACCAGATAAAACATTCAGTGATCATCCACTTTAGCTTTCTACCTTGATTTTTCAGGCCTTTTGGTGTTGCTGAGCTGGCCAGTGCATTGCTTCTTTTTAAAAATGTTCCAGTTTGTTCTTTTTTTGTTGTTCATTTTTGCCTGTTTTCCTGTAAGTTTATTTTGGTTTTTCATCCTAGTAATGGCCTTCTTCACTTGCATCGACATCTCATTGGACCTCATTGTGAGAGTCTGAGCGATCAGTTACCAAATGCAAGTTTCAGAATCACCGCCAGACTTTTTATCTGCTTAGTTTGTTGTGAAATAATGAGGGGATAGGCCTCACTTTGCCATGAAACTGCTTGTCAGTCAATTGTCTCATTACTTTTGAGCCTCCTAAAAATGCAGACTGTGTATAAAAATGCCTGTCATTCCTTAACCGTTAATGAGGTTATTTAGTCAGACTCCTCAAATTAAATCTGAAAGTCTGCACACTGATCACATTTTCACTCTTTGATATAAAATGCACTGTGGTGGTATACAGTGGTAAAAATGCAAAAAAAATAAGTGATGTCTCAAAACTTATGGACCTAACTGTATGCCATCAAAAGAAAAACACAACAAAACTGAACACAATTCAAAGATGTAATTTTCTGCTTCTGTGTTACTGCATGACCTGTCCTTGCATAAGTTTTAAAGGATGGGAGACCAGATTGAAATCGAAAGGAAGTACTTTAACAAAGGACATTCATACGATGTATTTCTCAACATGTTTAGACTCAAAGCTGCAGGTCCCACAGCCATGTACAGTACAAAGTATGGCCTTTAAGCTATATAACTAATTTTCTTTGTCAAGTTCAGCAATCATAGTCTTTTTCCACAGGTTGTAGTTCAGGAAATCCTTAATAATGCAGAACAGAAGAAATAACATGAAAGAAAGTATTACCCTGTGTCTAAAATTGGCATTTATTTAGACTCGTGTCTCTGCCCACTCTGCTTTTGATCTCAGGTTTGGTCCCCATGTAGTTTATGTCTCTTTTGCTGTTGGATGTTTCATGACTTTATGTTTCAGAGCTCATTTGTAAAACAGCTGGTAAGAGCACTGGGTCTCAACTTGACATCAGTAGTGCTGTAAAACCAAAACCAGCTCATGTAAAGCTGTGAACTACACCACAGAGTTATGATTCACTTTAAGAAACAGCTGTTTCTTCCTTGCTTAAATAAATTCATTTATAGCTCTTCTTTAGACTCAAACAGTGAACCAGTCTTCAGTGTATGCTTTTAAAAAGAATTTCCCATTGCCGCCAATTGTAATGTCTTGCACGCATACTTGTATTGTGGGACACTCGGGAAAGTAGCAGATACATACTTTGCATGAGAAAAAAATCCAAAATATTTTAAAAAAAGCACAAACATAGGCATAAACATTGCCTATAATTTTTTTCATCATTTTATTTATTTACGGGTGGAGTAACAGATGGTGCCCTTTCTTTTTCAACAACTTTTCTCTAAATCTCTTTGCGGATCAATTTTCCTTGCCAGTGAAACACACCTCGTGGTGTAACGTTATTTTTCCCTGTGATGAAACAGGTTGTGTTCCCCCCTCCCTGTCTTAGCAGTACCTGCAACTGTCTCAGCAGGAGCCTGTTATTCGCCTCCAGTTGTGGAGCTGCGCATACAAATAGGCTTATTTTCTGCCTTTTATGTCACATGGTGCCCTTGGCCGCTCTTTGTGCTGCTGCTGACGGGGTCTGTTGCACACCACTGTGTGTGTCGTACTTAAGCACCACAGTCAGCGTGGGGGTCAGAAGATGGTGTGTGGGATCTGACCTCACCAATTTACCCCCACGCCTTTGTAGACATGGTATGTTGAAGCGCCATTTCTGAAGAGAGACTGAAAATTGAGATTTTTTTTTCTTCATTAATACTCATGAGTGTTGAGAGAAAAAAAGAGACGTCTTGCAAAAGCTCACTGTAGAGGATTTTGGTCTATTTTCGTGTGATCTAACCAGCATTGCCATGATATGTGCATATGAACGCTTCTGTTTTGAAAAAATCAAAATCTTAAGTTTGCATTTCTATTCTCAGGGTCACTGAATCTTTTGTAAATTCTTTAAAAGCCTACAACTAATTTAAAACACTGTCATGCTAGTCCTCTCTCTTTCCCCCCCTCATAGAAAAAGCAAGCAAAACATCCAAATGTATACATTTTCAAAATTCCCAGTGTCAGTGAATTTGTAGCCTGTAAATTACCAGACTGCAAGTGATTTTTAGTGGACGTGACAAACTGACACCCAGCCCTTATTCAGCCCCTGGCTTGCTACTTGATTCAGCCCTGGTTTTTTTTTTTTTTAAATTAAATTTTACACCAACTGCCTCCATAGTGTGGTGGTTTACACATTCTCCTCACACGTGAAAGATCCCTGGTTTGAGCCCAGCTGGAGAGACAAGCACCTTTTACAATGGGAGTGTTGTGTCAGGGAGGGCATCCGCCATAAAATCTCTTTCACATTACCTATGTGGATTCATTCATTCATTCTGTGGCAACCCCTTGGGGAAATACAAGGGAGCAGTTGAAGGTACTTTACTTCTTCTCAACCACTACATTGAGGGCTAAAGTGTTGTCAGTACTGCACACGATATGTCGGCACCAAACATCCATCTATTTCCTACCACTTGTTCGGGTGGCAAGGAAAGCGGTCTATGCAGAGAAGTCTGGACCTCCCTTTCCCCAGCCACCTCCTACAGCTCTTTTAGGGGTATATGAATTCATTATTTATTAAGAATTTTAGATTTGCAGTGTTTTAGTTCTTTATGATTCTGTTACATCCCTGAGAAAGGGGTAAGGGATATGCAGATTAACAAAAAAAGTCTGCGTGGGAAAAAAGTCAGACAAAGCAGTTTCCAAAACAACATGGGATTTTATTTTAAAGCTTAACTTAAAGAGACAGCTAGGCTGCGATGTCAGTCAAACAACAAAAGAGACACATCAGCAATCAAAAAAAGGAGGATTAACAAATGGTCCAAAGAAAAATCACTCCTGCCAGCAGAATGCAACAACTGCTCAACACAAAGCAAAGCATAGTACCAAGGCTGACCAAACTCAAGGCCTGAAGCTGTTCTCTCCAGCTTTTATACTGCCGGGCTGATTGCTGAGCGGAGCCAGCTATGCACTTGCTCCACTGGAGAAATTGATATTATATGAATTTTCTCCAGTTTTGCAAATACATTCTACAGGGCATGTGGGACCCTTTTTTGGCCCCTAACAGTATATTTGACAATGCTGATTTATGTACTTGCAATGTGATGTTTTCTAACTCAGAACCCGTCCAGACATTCACTTTTAGCAGAGATAAGCTGCGGATCTAAGCTTTATAAAACTGTAACATATCTGAAAGATTTTTAGAAGCTAGCCCATGCAAGCACTTGTAAGTCAACAGAAGGATTTTAAAATGAATCCAAGTGTCACAGGATCCAAGTGTGATGATACTAAGACAGGTGAAATGTGTTAAGCTTTCATCTAGCAGCATTATTTTGGACTAATTGCAGTCTTGACAGTAGTGCAGCGTGTAAAGAACTTCAATCCAACCGAGAACCATGGATGTAATAAAGGGATGGATCATTTTCTCAGGACAATATGCAAATTTGCAATTTCCAGGTTTACAGTATGAAGCCAGAGATCTGAGAGATGAAGGAACATTTGCAAATTGAGCTGGCCAACAGTAAATGGGATTAAAAAGCATGATTTCATTTTATTTTCATTGGGCGTGAAGAAGTCTGTGAAAGCCAAGATTTAACCCCATCTGAACACCCGAAGGAGCTGATTGAGGAGCCAGAGACTGGTTATCTGAGTGTCACCAGCATGCAGGTGACAGGCAATATTTTACTCTCTAAATATGGATTCAAGGGGCAGCATGTATGATGGAAATAGTGGTCCGCCACAGGTCAAAAGAGCCACTTTAGAGCAATAGCCACCCATGCGAATAGAAAAGGATCCATCAGTCAGATATGACTGGAGCCAGTTTAGCGCTGTGCCACAAAAACCAATGTATTTCTCTAGACAGAAAATCAGTATTCCGTATCAAATGCAGAAGAACAAGCATAGCTGAGTGACCAGCATCAACAATACACAACAGCCCATTAAAACTCTTAAAAATGCTGATTCAGTACACTGATGTAATTTAAAACCAGACTTGAAAATCTCATCAATGCCATTCAAAGTTCAGAAATAGTTTCTGCAAAACATTAGATAAAAAGGAAGAATAGAGATTGGTCTAAAGTTTGAGCAGTTGTGTGGGTGAAGATTAGTTTTCTTTAAAAGAGGAAGCACAGGTAAGGTTATCTTACTTAACTACAGTCTGTTCTTCTTAAACGTTAGACCACCGAGTGGCTGCAGCCTGTCCCAGCTCATAGAGGGCAAAACGCAGGTTACACCCTGCACAGGTCGTCAATACATTGAGACAGACAACCACACGCTCTCACATTTACTCCTGCAGCCAATTAGGAATCACCAGTTAACCTAACACGCCTGTCTCTTTAGACTGTAAGAGGAACCTTGAGACGGAAAGGAATCTCAGAAATGTCTTTTTGAAACAATCTTTCAATTTGGATTTTAAAAAGTGTGCGGCAAGCTTCTTGCCGTGTCAAAACTTCAACCATTTGATTCAGTTGCTTTTTATCTGTTGCTTTTTAAAAAATCCCTCACCCACTCAGTGATCACACTTCCAGAGCCGACACTTCTTAGCTTTGCCGTTTCCTTTTCTCAGAAGAACCTATTTGACTCGTCACAGCAGCCAGCTCGGAATAGAACATGGAGTTTCTCCTGAAAACACAGCAAAGCAGCAGCCGCGGCACACTGGCAACAAGGCACTGGCCCACTTTCTGCAAAACAGAGGAGGAGACACACACACACACACACACACACCCCTACACACATCCAGAGAGAGATTGCCCCTCCTTTCTCTCCCATCTGTCAACATGAAATATTGATGCCCCTGCTGCTATTAGGACTCTCACACACAACATGCTTACACACACCCCGACACATGAATGCACACTTTACCGGCAGCCATGTCACAAGAGGCTGTGAAAATGCTATCAGTCTGGAAGGTTAAGGGTGGAAGGAAACAACATTTTTCTTTTTTATTTTAAAGAATTAAAGAGAAAACATTGTGACTGGAAGAGTAGAAATTAGCATTGCACACTGGTGAAATCTCTGCAGGGTTTCTTTTTTTTTTAATAACCTAAGGTGATGAAAGAGACAGCATACATGTAGTTACTCTGAAGCAGCGGGGCAGTATGCTTGTTAGTTTGACAGCTTGTCTGTTAAACAGAGGCCCAGAGCAGTGGACTGTCCTTGAGAAGTGTCCTTGAAAAATTTATTGAATCCCTGCCAGCCTCAGGGATGCCGTCCTGTAGTCAACCCTGACCTATGACCTTCCTGTCCACGGCTGAGGAGGTGGGGGGGTGTTGTCTCAGGGAGTCTCTCTATTAAAATGCAGAATTTGTAGCGGGCTAATGAAAAATATCTGTAGTAAAATGGTTACATGTAAGGCTGTAACATTTACAGTATTTCAGCCCAAATTGAGATACTCACATTGTTGTATAGTCCATTTAAAAGAATGGAAAAACAAGTTTTAGATGGTAAAACAAGATAAGAAAACTTGATGATTGGGAGTTAAAAAACTTAAATGACAACGCTGTAATTTTTTTTCTTTTAATTTTTCTTATCATTTATAAATATCATGAAAAATCAAATCGATTCATAGAGCGTCCTGTGTACCTTCGGCTGCTCCCTTGTATTCTCCCCAAGGGGGTTGCCACAGCGGATTAATCCGCATTGGTTTTACGGCGGGTGCTCTTCCTGATGCAACCCACCAATAACGACATGGGCATTAGCCCCCACCTGACTTTTTGCTTCTAAGGCGAATGTGTAGACCACTACACTGCGGGGACACAAAATCAGTGAATAGAGGATATCAGCAATTTGTAGCAGAATTTAGCTTATTCCTTTGTACCACAGACGTTAGATACTTTTCAGAAACAAACAGTTCAATATTGAGCTTCTTGCTGCCAGTAATACGTAGTGAAGCACCAAATGTGGATTAATTCTCACCAGTGAACACACAGACTTCTATGATTTCATACCAATATTTGAATATGAAGTAACACTGGCCTTGTTGTTTTGAATTCTAAGTTGTTAATTGGCTGATTCTTTCTGCACTAATGCTCTGTTGATATCATGAGTTTTTTACTAAGAAAGAAAGAATTGGTTTTTTTTGCACGAGTTTATGCTTATCGGTAAGAAAACAGCTGTTAGAGTGACGCTCATTTCCTCTGATTTGTGGTGAATCATTTGTTTTTCTTTTGTAGAGAAAATCACATAAGTGACTCATTCGACCTTGCTCTTTATTGAGATGTTTAATTTTTGAGGGAACCAGACAGCAGTGAGGTTGTTTCAGCTGCTGTTCTATGGGAAGAATACATACTTTTGTCCACATAGCGCATGTGTATCGGGCCACACCACTCAAATGTTTCAAGGTGTTCCACGATCAATTGTGAGTGGTATTATTGCAATGCGGAAATGTTTAGGAACCACCGCAGCTCAGCCACAAAGTAGCAGACCATGTAAAATTTGTAAAATTACAGAGCGGGGTTGTCGAGCGTGGAAGCACAGTGTGTAAAAGTCGCCACTACTCTTGCCATTTTGCTTGGTGATGTTAAACTTGCATGCTGCCAGATGGAAACCCATGCCATTAAGCTCTCACCACACAGTTTTTCTGCTGATGCTAATGCCAGAGGAGGTTTGGAACTAGATAGATGGATAAATGGAGAGATGGATAGATAACACTGGAAACATGTTTTTTGGAGTAAGCCTGGGCCCCTTAGTTCCAGTGAAGGAAAATCTTAGTGCTTCAGATTACTAAGAAATTTTGAGCAAATTGTGGGAACAGTTTGAGGAAGGCCATTTTCTTCTTCAGCATGACTGTGCCCAAGTGCACAAAGCAAAGTCCATAAAGTTATGGCAGGACAAGTTTGGCGTGGAAGAACTTGACTGCCCTGCAGAGAGCCCTGACCTCAACCCATCCAACACCTTTGGAATGAGCTAAAAGGATGATTGTGATCCAGACCCTTTCTTCCAACCTCAGTGTCTGACCTCACAGATGCACTTTAGACGAATGGGCAAAAAATTCTCACAAACACCTTCCAAAATGTTGTAGAAAGCCTTCCCAGTAGAATGGAAGCTGAAATAGCTGCAGCAGAAGGGCCAACTCCATATAGAATGGGATGTCATCAAAGCTCCTGTAAGTGGCCCAATACTTCTGTCCATATAGTGTACGAAAGATGAAACAAAACAAACAACTTTATTCATCCCCAGATGGAGAAGTTCCAAATCACCAACAGTCCTATTGTTAGGTGTTACACAAACACACTCTTTTACATACAACTTGCAGTGGGGAGGTTAGTGAGCAAGGCTGCACAATGCATGCGCTAGGGAGCAATGAGGGGTGTTCAGTGCCTTGCTCAAAGGCACCCCAGCAATGCTCAGGGGGTGAGCCACCTCCACACATATGGGTCCAGGGTGAGGTCTCGAGCTGGCGGGTCTTGAATGGACCAACGACCCTCAGCAACCCTCTGGTTCCCTAAGCGAGTCCTCCAACACACTGAGCCATTGCCGCTGCCACCCCCTTTTTTTTTCTTCTAACAAACAAGCAAACAATAGATGTAGGCTCTGTGTTTAGAAAATGAAGCCAGTGGAGAAGATCTATGACCTTGGTAAACGCTTTCCAGAGGAATTAGTGGTCTTAATCGTTAGTTACAAATCTTACTAAGTACAACATAATGTTTATTTTTGTTGAAGTCCCTGTTAAAGCCAAAAAGAAAAATAAATCAGAGCGTACTTTGGTGTGGGTCTGTTTTGTTGCCAGTGTGCCTCAGTTTTTCAGTCAAATCACTCATCTCGTGTGGTTTCATGTGGCTTCACCAAGGCAGCCGCAGCATGACCGGACCAATGGATAACATAAGAGTGGCTACATCAGCCTTTTATTTACAATCTATAGCTACATTTGTGCAACTGTATTTCTCCTGCAGATTTACAGTACAGGCTGTCCTCCAGTGCAGCTCAGTTTGAATCTGTCATGTTTCTGGTTGAATTGGTCTTCACAGGCTCTAAGGTCTCCTTTGTCTCTCAGCAGAGAAAAAAACCCAAAACAAATCCCCAAACCCCCCCCGTTCATTTCCCAGAGCACCAGTATCTTCAGTGCTGGTTCAGGATGATTAGAGAAGAGAAAATGGCACCTCCACCGAGGGGCAGTGAGTCAGCAGAACAGAATGCCAACTCACAAGGAAAAAAAATCTTTGTAATTTTGTGGAATGATTGCCAGTCTTTGTCTGCAGGAGAAGTCCTTGGAAAACTGGACAACAGTGCATATATACATCAGACTTAAATGTTAGCGAGGAGCTTACTGGGGACTTGTTTACGTGATCTCTCTTTGCAGGCATCATCCTGGTTTTTGAAATTAATTGGAATATTATCATCATTATCAACGCTAACCTTAGCTCAAGTGCAAGGCGATGCGGCTGACTTTAAGCAGATTTCTTTTGAAAAATTAGCCTGAATGTGTGCTTTCATCCCACCTCTATCCTCCTGTCATGCATAATCAATCCTCGAGTATTAGGCAGCTGAAATTTCCATAATATAATACAAAGCTGCTGTCTTGAAGCGTGTGAATTACCATACTGGTTTGTGGAAGTTGGTATGAGTTTTTCTAACAGTTTATCTAAGGGATGGAGCCAGAATGCAGCAGTAATTCAGCAAACATGCAGTAAATCTCTTGCACAATAACTGCATGTGTAAGCTGACGACATGCTTTGTATCTGCTACAGCTGTTTTCCCAGATAACAGTCGTTAATCTGTCCCCTCTTGTCCCATTTAGGTGCCTGTTTCTGCCCAGCCTGGCGCCCCACAATGCTCCCACCAACAACACCAATGCTTCAGGTGTCAGCGATGGAGCAGTGCTCAGCGGAATGGGCATAGGTAAAAATAGCTCATTGTGCTGGGTCATATTGCATTTACTGTAGTGCAAAGGTCACCAACTGGTTGAGCCTTGTGGGGTTTCTCCTCACTGCTTGAAATTTACCAGCATGAACATGGAGGCTGATATTATAGGTTTAGCCGGTCACGATGACCCACAATGCTATAGTTTGCAGCCAAGACTGGAAGGTCAGTGACATAGCATAGTATGATCACAGAGCCTATAGAATCAAAAGATTAAGGCAGTAACATTCATTCATTATCTTCCGCTTATCCAGATCAGGGTCGCGGGGGGTGCTGGAGCCCATTCCAGCTGTCATTGGGCGTAGGGCAGGGTATACTCTGGACAGGTCGCCAGCCAATCGCAGAGCCAACACAGAGAGACAAACAACCATTACACACACACATTCACACCTATGGTCAATTTAGAATTGCCAATTAACCTAACCCCCTTTTGCATGTCTTTGGACTGTGGGAGGAAGCCGGAGGACCCGGAGAGAACCCACGCAAGCACGGGGAGAACATGCAAACTCCTATCCTAAGATTATGATTTCTAACTGGATCAACATAGTACTCTATAC
>VUQH01001657.1:0-12439 GCA_015106775.1 Etroplus canarensis
TATATATATATATTTAATTAATTGACATTAGTTTGTAAAACTCTATTTTCACTTTGACCTGACAGAAGCTGTTATTGCATACTTTACTGACCATGATTTTATTTATTAAAGCAATAAAAAAGTGAAACATCCAAGAGGCTTAATACTTTTTAAGGCATTGCATAATCACCTTTAGCAACAAAAACCCCAAAACTAGCTTGGATTTAAAGTTTGGTGGGCCCTTGCTAACAAGATTCCAAGATCAGTTTTACTTATCTAATACCTGACTGGGGTAGCAGACCACTGGCCAACCTGTTACCTACTTTTTTGTCCATTACTCCTCTGTTACATTTTTAAAAAAATATAATAGTATAGTTCACTGTAGCTAAATGTGAACATATCCCTAATGCAGAATTACTGGTTGCTAAACTATTGTGTCTGATATATACTCACAACCCCATTGAATATGAAGTACCCCTCATGCTTAGGTTGTTTACAGTAGTTTTATTATAGGATTTAATGTATTTAAATTATACCATTGGTCAGCAGGCCCAAATGGAATTTTCAGATATATTTTTTTAGTTTTCTGTGGTGATCCAGGGGAAAACTGTGTGCAAAAAATGTCCTAGTCATTGTTTCCTGAGCAAATAATTTGCTTTATGTAAACCAAAAAAAACCAACCTAAATTTCTAGGACATTACAACAGGCTGCAACAAATGTCTAGTTAATCAAGCTTTTGACTTTAAGGCTTTTAATTTCATTATGAAGATGTTAGGGCATGCTTTCAGGACAGACCTTTTACACCAATCAAAATCACAGCAACATACACACAGCAACAGAATGATGGAAATGGTAAACATTTGCCTTGCAACTTGAGTCTCTTTTAACTCTGTGGCTAATCTGTAGAATTCTGAGGGCACAGATTTTGATGATGATACTGTATACAGTATACAGTACAATGCTCAGATAAACATGATGCTACTGGATAATTCAACAAAATTAGTAATTAGTACTCTCCCCCCCAGATTAATAAAGTATTTTGATCCTGAAAACCCTGGAATATGTTTGCTGTCAGTTTTTGCCTTATAGACTAGCCATGCAAAGTAGCTACAGTACTGTACAGTTAAGCTTGGGGCCTGTTTACTTGCAAGTAATGTTTATGGAATGCTTTGGCTAGTAAACTTAAACTGCTTGGTTAGACCCAGTTGTGTTCCACACTTGGGCTCACGATGAAAGTTGGAGCTGTGATTGATGCAAAGGTTCAATATCAGTCCCCTTTGTCCAGGTGGCTTCTTATAGAGGGCTTTAGCATAGGTAAATTGAATTTAAGCCTTAGGATTTCACCTCTTGATATCCACTAGATGGGTTACATTTTTACTGTGCCAGGATATTTGAAATCCCTGCACCTACTGTTCTGAATACCACATTATAAGTTCTATATGCCCCACTGTCTGGAGTCAGTGGTCCAGCCTAATTAGCCTGAATGTCCCCTGAAAGAAATAATAAAAAGTTAAATATTGCCACCTATCCACCAACCTGTCATACACACCCTAATTTTCCCCTTTGATGCATTTAAAGGTTAGATTTTATTAGCTATTGGTCTTGTTAGCAAACTGTGCATGCAACAAATCTTCCAACGTTCCATTACATTTTGGCATATCAGTGATGAACATCTACTTTACTGTACATGTCAAGAAATGTTATATAAGCACTAATAAGTTGTTTTTCTTGCAAAAGCACAGCATTTTTAAATCCGCCTCCTGTCAGGGTTTGGATTATATGCCAGCATGTGTGACCAGTCAAGCATGGCAATGAACTACAAAATTATCAAAAGAAGCTACAACTGGCTTGCTTCTTTTGTGAGATAATACTTTATTTTTTTATTCCATCCAACTGTGAAGTCACACACAGGGTTCTAAAAAACACATTTGTGTTTTGACACACAGAGAAAGAAGAATTAGCGATTAGATGTCTAGGTGATCAAAATGCCAGATGAAAACATTCATATGGATAAAAGCTTCTATCAGTTGCTGTCTACCCAAATATAGGTTCCTACAACACCCTATTCATTGGCAGTCAGTCTTGGACAATTAACTTACTGCAGCTTTGGGTTTCAATTCAAGTCAAAAGCACTGAGGCTTAGTTAATCAGACATATTAAAACATCAGAAATAATAACAAATTGACTTGAAACAACTTAATGCATGTTTAATGGATTGTACAAGAAATTACATTGAGCCAAAACAATATTAAAAAAGTGGCCATTCCATACTTATCTCATTACTATTTGGTTCATGCATATCAAATGGGATATAGTGGGAGCAGTGAAGTCATCTCTCTGAATTAGTTTGTGCATATAAATAGCTACTTAACATGCTTAATTTTGGCTATTGCTTTGAAATGTCAAAGCATAACATACTACTCCAACACTGCTTTTAACATTCAAGTCCTCTGGCCTTGTCTTGAACTTCCATGGCTAGAGGTCTATATTTTTAATGCCATGTCTTTCTGTCTCTATTTTCAGAATGATTCCCATGACTAACAGGGCCTTTGTACTCACTAATCTGGTCCCAGGGATGCAGTATGACCTGTGTGTTTTGGCTATCTGGGATGATACTGCCACCACCCTCACTGCCACCAACATTGTTGGCTGTGTTCAGTTTGTCACGACAGAGGATTACCCACAGTGTCAGTCTATTCACAGTGGATTCCTGGGCGGCACTATGATCCTGGTCATTGGTGGTATCATCGTGGCCACACTGCTGGTTTTCATCATCATCCTCATGGTTCGTTATAAGGTGACCAGCGGGATCCAGACTAATAAGCTGCCCACTGTGAGCAACACGTACTCACAGACGAATGGAGGAATGAACAGGTTCAACGGTGCCCCACCACAGGTCAAGTCCACAGTGGTGGTCATGCGTGAGGAAATGGTAGAGTTCAAGTGTGGCTCGCTCCAGAGCAGCCTCTCTTCGTCGTCCTCCTCCTCTAACTCATTAGACAGCCAGACAGCAAGAGGGGCTGGTGACCGCTACAGCATGCAGAGCAGTGAATGCAGCACCCTACCTGGCAGCAAGTTCAGGAGACACGGCACCAAAGCTCGCCCAAACTTGGACCACCTTTTAGGGGCCTTCACCTCACTGGAGCTGCGAGGGGCTGGGAGGGACAACGCAGGGGCTTCTGGCCCCTCCACCACTTCCAATGCTATGTTGACGGTGGCTATGGCGCCACCGTCTGATAAAGAACCTCTGCTCGGGAGGGCTGAGTCCACAACCATGCTGGGACGTATCCTAGGGCTCCCCCAGGAGGGTAAGCCAAAGAGGAGCCACTCATTTGACATGGGTCATGTAGGGGCTGCACAGAGTCGCAGCAGCTACCCGCGCAGGATCAGTAATATCTGGACTAAGCGCAGTCTGTCTGTTAATGGCATGCTGCTGCAGTATGATGACAGTGAGGATGAAAAGCCCACTTTTGAGAGCTCTGAGTGGGTAATGGAGAGCACAGTTTGAGTACAGACCATATGTGAGATTTATGGCCAAACAATAAATCTATATGAAAATCTAAATGAACTTGAGCATAGAGGGAGGGATGCTCCAAAGGGAAGCCATCTTGTGCATGAAGCTCATCCAGAAGATAATGTAAGACACTCAAATCAATAGATTTCTGGCCATGATCTCAATTCTCTCTGACAGTGTCAAACTTTATTTGAAAAATGTTCCCATTTTAAAACAATGGCAAAAATGACCCATATAATTCCCAATCCACAGGAAATGATCCTCGAGGAAAAATGGGGAAAGAAGGATAAGAAATTCAAAGTGGATTTACAATGTCTTTATTAAAACAACTGAATGCCAAGAGGATTTGCCTCGACAGTGATGAACTAGATCACAGTGTCTTGGACCCTCAGCATGAAATGGGACTACTGCAATGGTAGAATGACCAGAGGAGCTAATAGAAAATTAAAACAAAGTCATTTTTATTTTCATTTGTTTTTTCTATCATTTTTACTATTTATTATTTGAGGTAATTCATCAGCAGGCAGAAACACACTTCAGTAATGAGGTTGTAGCTGTCAGTGACGATCAAATACACGCTAACACATACTTATACACAGAAGCTACCATCTCTCGTACAGCCATATCATATACATTGAAGCAAATTTCCATCAGTCACAAATTGACAATATGATTATCTTTCAGTAACAGTATGGTCCTATGCTCTAGATATCAGTTACACAGAAACACAACAAGCCAGTCTTGTATTTGTACCTCAGGTTATGTCGTGTACGATGTTATGTGAAAGCAAGTAAAAACACAACAAATGTCCAAGATGGATCACAAACACCTCCAAACACAAAGTTCTTTGCTTGCTTGCAAAGCCTTCAAAGAACCATGTGTCTCCATCCAGTCAAATGTTTCCAGCATGTTTCCAGCTCAGGTTGAAATCCTGCTCTGACAAAATATAATTTCACATGCTTTGATACTCTCCCCATTGGTTAGTGCTGGTGACAATGGTCCCTGTAGGCAAAAGGGCCATTGATATAAACAGAATGTTCGCCTCAGGGTATGGTTTCAGATGCTATCAAGATATATTACAGCTGCTGGATGTGGATGGTGTTTGAAATCCATCAAGCCCACTTCATCATTTGCCCGGAGCTGCCGACAGCAGGTTGTATCATCGGGCTATGATTCTCATGAGGTAACACAAACAAGAGAGTACAGCAATTACTCATTTAGCCAGGTTAAATGGAGGAATTTGTCATTTGATAAAGGTCATTGTGATGTTTAGGAGAGAGGAAATAAAGGAGAGAAAGATAACTCATTAAGGGCCTAACATTTCACCAGATTGCAAGATTTAAAAAAAAAAAAAGAAACCTTAGCTGGTTTATGTATTATTTGAATTAATCCATCAGAGAAACCATTTATCTTTCATTCTCTTTCATACAGAGCTGTAAATTGCAGTAAGACACTTTGAATTAGTCACTGCTCAGATTACTGCCTATGATCAAAACTGCAACATCTTTACATTTTAATGCCTTTCTCGATATTCTGTGGGTCTCTGCTGCATTTCAACATGTGGGGTGGTCATCAGTTTTTGTTTCTTCCCTAAAGTAGGTGTACTGTTCTGTATATTGGCATTCTTTTTGTACAATAACCAGGTGAGAATGTAAATGGGGAGGGGGGGGAAATCGTGCATTAGTACTTTTATTTTTATGTGAAGCAAACAGTGAGAAGGTGCTTTACTGTGATGTACCAACTTGGTCATTGTTAGTTGGCTTACTGAAATGGGATTTTATGTGGTACTGCAAAGGGGGAAGTGGAGGACTGGCTATTCTTTGAGGGGTCAGGCCACTGAAATGACTAAAATACATATGTTCTGACTAACGTACCTCAAGTGGTATTTCTTTGTGTAGACAATCCTGGTTTTATTTGCCCAGGGTTTCAGAGAGCTTTCTGCAAAATTTCTGCCTCTAGTGCAATAAAATGGGGATGTGAAATAGAGAATAATATGCACTGTTTTAAAGTGTCTCTCTGATAGCTATTCCTTCAATATCTCTGGATCTGTTAGATGGTTTTAGGTATAATTATCAAATCACACACGAACAGCACAACTGCCTGATTCATAGTATCCATGCCATAGAATTCCATGAGGCTCAAACATAAATAGAGAATACAATAAACACAAACCAGAACTACTAAAAGCCCAGGTTTTTTAGACATCTAAAAGGAATTTAAAAGTCTGTCTCTCTTTCTTGTGTACACCTATATGTAGCAAGTTTGCTCTCACTTATCCTACACATAGCTTATTGTAATGTCTCAAAGTGATGCAGGCAAAACCCAATTTTTTCAAGGACAGTAATAATAATAATGTAAGTTACTATTACTAATAAGGTAATTGCAACAGGGTTATAGAACAATGCTCACACTACTCAAAATGGATGAGCAAATGACACTTTTTTTCCAGTTAGAGCAATTGTAATTTTTTCCATCCATCCATGACCGCAGGGGGCAATGTAACCTATCCCAGCTGTCATAGGACAAAAGGCAGGCTACACCCTGGATAAGTCACCAGTCCATCGGAGGGCATTCCAGAAAACCACTTGTGCGTTTAGGGTCGAGGCATTTGAGGTAACTAGCATGGAGTCACTTTTGTGTCATTTATAAAGTTTTTGATCAAAAAATATTGCTTCTAAATCCAAAAGTTTTGGTGTTGAGCTTGTTGAGGTTAGTTTTGTGGGAAGTACCCAAGCTGATGGAAAGACTCTGTTGGCCAGCCTTGAATGCAGTGACAGCTTGGCAGCTTCCACCTTTAGTAAATGAGAGAGGGAGTCCATACAGAAGACATAAAATCAATGTACAGGTCTGTTTACACAAACACATACACACTGAAGTAGTGTTTGTTTTATAATATGTCATTTTATCTTGTCAGCCTGTATCTGGAAATATATTTTTCTTAACCCCTTACAACATTATAGATTGTTAAACAAAATCAGTCTACATGCATCAGTTTGAACATAACATTCTTTGTATTACTATCAAAAAAGTTATGTGTAAACATACCTGCACATTGATTTTCTGTCTTCTTTGCTCTCGGTGTGCCTTCTATACACACGTCCTATCTTGTTTACTAACTGTCTGCGTTGTCACTCTGATCAAGCGAAACGCTTACTTTAACATCCGCCCACAAGATGCAACTCAACAGCAAGCAGCAGTTTTGGAACTGCGCACAAAAGTTTTGGGGTTCATATTTTGATGACAAATTTAGTCAATTGCAATAAAAAAGTAAATTAATTCATTGAAGCATGTTAAATTTTTATTCTGAATTGCTTTTTAAGTGCAAAACTATTTTGTTTGAGCGCACAACAAAGACACAAAGGTAACGTATACCATGTAAGATACTCTGATCAATACTTACTTCTCCAGGAACCATATATTATATTTATATATTTTACTATATATTATTTTTACTGTTGTGACAATCATTTCCATTTTTCTGTTACTAAATTATATAATTTGTAAAAGAAACAATAAATAATTCCACATTATCAGCACCATCAGCAGAATCTTCTCAGCAGAACCCTAAAACAGCAATAAAAATAGTGTTTTGCATCAAAGCCGCAGACCAGGTGAACTACTGTTACGTTATGTCATGTTACCACAGCATATTTTTATTCACAAAAAAATTTATTAAATACCTTTAACAACAATGTTATTCAAACAATTTTAACATTTTACACAGTTGGTCCAAGGTCCAAGATCATTAACATATAGCTTCTCAGCAAACATTTCAATACTGAATAAACACTAGCTGATGTTTTAATTTTTTTTTTTTTTCTTTAATGTCTACTCATGGTTAAAAAACAGGTTCCATAATGAAAGTTGAAGCAATGTCAGGTATATTCACCTGACATTGGTTTTTCTTAAATGTCGTCTGGAACCTAGAACCTAGACCTCAGGAATGATTTGAACTCTCAACCTTCTGCCTGCGAGTAAGTTGCTTAACTTACTCAACTAATTTGCTTATCATCAAACCTATAGCATCACTGGGGTTATATTGCTGATATCATGGACAGAGTTGTGACCAGTCTAATAGTCTGGTGTGTTATAGTCACCATGCAATGAATCCAACAGAATTTAAAGGTCCACAACTCAAATTGCTTAAATGTTTTTTTTTTGTTAGCTAGTTTGTTTGTTAAACAAACTTAGGTAATACTAAATGATAAAGATTTTCTGTCTCTAACTGTTCACAACCATGCATTAACCAGAGTAGTTCAAAAAACAAAATAACAAACAAAAACAGACACATTTAATTTCTTCATTGCAATAATCTAATCTATTTTCATCACTATGTAAGAAACAGCTTGACTTGACCTCTATTCTATGTTAATCCACATCTGGCCACACACCATTCAGTTTTTGCTGTTGTATTGAAACCAGTTGTGAATTTGGGGTTTCAACCATGTTTGCTAGGTTTTGATGTAAAGTTCATTTACAGGCAGCCAATTAATACCTGTTAATGAATGTCATTTTTTTTTTTATTATCAGTAATATTTTCCAAAAAAGTACTTTTGTTTTTGTTTTTTTGTTTTTTTTAAAAAGGCTGTTTACATTTTCAAAATTTTTTCTTTGTTACAAAAAGTTTGGTTCCACAGACCTGGTGGTAAATTAATTGTCTTTGCGTTTATTCATGGCATCTGATCATCATGACAAGAATACACAATATCATCAACCTGATCCTTTAGTACATAAGGTTGTTTTGTTTGCAGACGACAGTCTGGTTAATTTACCAATCAGCGCAGATTCCCAGAAGTCAGGTTGACAGTAATGGCACTCTGGTTTTGAATGGTACAATATTATCCATGTTGTGCGACTCTCGTACAATACTCTTTTCAATTCCACTAATGTCTTGATAATGTAACTCATTAATACAGGTGGAGAACGTTTATTTGAGTTTAAATAGAGAATTTATTCTAAATAAATCTCCCTGGAAAACAATACCTGAGAAACTCAAGACAACTAAGTGGACTCCAATAATTGCTAGGACTTTTACTTGATTTTTAATGTAACTGGTGCAAAATGTCACAAGATTGTAACTGGAAGTGTATTCAGTTGAGTTCAATTTGAGGTTTTATTATCACACAATGGACATGTAACAACATTCCAGTTAATCAGATCCTCAATGAAAAACTGAAAATAGTTTCTTTAAAACTTTTGGAATTTACATTTTGGGACTCTAAGCACCACAGACCTAAATCTATTCTCTTACATGCTGTTTGGGTGGAGGCTGAAATTTCAGTTACGTTCATTTTGAAATTTGAGCAAATAAAACCAAAATCATCTGCTTGGCCGGATTCCACTAGAGGTACATGTTTAAATATGTATTATAGCAAATGTGTGAAATGACCCTTTAATGTGCTGTCTCTACTTGTGACATCATGCAACACCCCCCTCCACTCTGCTAACTAAGAATATAAATTTAATTGTGTATTTGACTTGACATAGTCATGATTCTCACCTGAGGTTCTAGGACAAAAACAAGAAAAAAAAAAAACTGTTTCTGTGTGAAAACATTTTGCTACAAAAGAATATAAAATATCGACCAATTCCTATGAACCAAACTGGCTCTTCTGTCTTTTCTCTTCCTCCAGCATGAAGTTATTTTATGGATTCCATTACTGATGACATTTTTCAAGCCTGATCTTTCTGAATGGAAGGTGTTGCCTAACTGTGTCTGCCCGCAATGTACAATACAGCTAATGGAGTGTCCTTTCCCTCATGCTGTGTTTGTTTACCACAGATGAGCTAAGGGTTTTCCTCCTGAGGTCCAGCTGCTGTAATCAGGCCAGTCACTGCTGACTCACCTCAGTACTGTCCTTATTACAAATCACCTGTACATGCAGCTCCTGGCCAGAGCCCATAATAAGGCCTTAATTCATATAATCTGTCAGGAAAGGTGCTTACGGCAGCACAGAGTAAATATAATCTCCACAAGTGCCAAGCGCTGCATGATAAGACAGCGATGCGCACCTGCTGAAGGCTCAAGAAGGAGATGACCGCTGGGTGTTGAATGTCAGAAAAATTATTTTAATTTATTTTTTAATCAGACTTTGTACTGTCATGATACACGTTATACAAATATATGCTTTAATATCATGAAGGCTGAAAAAGTTATCTGATAGAGGGCAACGACGTCACGTCTTTATGTGCGAGATCTGTGACAGCATCTCAGGTTGCTACCCTGTAAAAGAACCTGAACAAAAAGCACCTTGAACAAACCTGTCGGTATTCTTTTTTTGCATTCTCACACACTTTTGTTTGTGTCTGCGACAGCTGCAAAGCTGAAAGCAAATCAGTGCATCAATGTGTTTACAAAGTCTGTTGCCACTTAGCATTTATTTACTGAAGCTAAACACGAGCCCAATCTGCAGGTCATCTGATTAGCATAAAGTCTTGCTAAATAAACCTGATGTTTTTATGTCTCTGGAAAACAAAGGGATGTTTTTCCCGCTGCAGAAATTGGAGTGTTGATGAAACAGAAGGTGCCTTTTGAACTGCAATTGTGCATATAGCCCACAAAAGGAAGGGTGTGTGAGGAAATAACAGCCTGTTTCTACATCCACTGATCTAAAAATGGGCAAATCCAGAGGACTCAAATGATACAATGCATTTTAAGACACAAATATCACAACAAAAGCAGGAAAGCAGAATATTCTTACTTTTTTCAGTAAGACTCCAACAAAATGCTTGCAAGCTTCTATTCTTTTTTTTTTGTATTAAAAATGGTGCAGGTGTTAAAGGGTTACACAGTCTGGTGATTTCTTAGCAAGAAGATAATTGGTTGGTTGAGTCATGAAAAAGCAGCATCTGTCTCTTTCACTCATCAAGTTTGCTCTCACTCTCTTTGTCTGCAGTTGATAACAGAGCGGCAGCTGTACCTGCAGTCTCCAGACATTTCTGATGTGATCTCTGCTGCTTTGTCAGGCTGTTGAGGAAAGAGTCAGGTGCAGCAAATGTTTGTAAAAATGTCCAGCCTCTGCTTCCATATAATATCGTCTGAGCGATATGCATAAGCCCACTTATGCAGTTTGTACCTGTGTTTTTCCTTTTATTTTATCAGCACAGCTCTTAATTTCTCACACAAAAGGACTCAACATCCTTAGGTCATTACAGTCAGTTTTTTGTACCATTTTCACTCTTCACACATTCAGTTAAAACAAATGCTAGTCTCTGCCTATGGTTAGTAAAGCTCATTTGGTTTGGTGCAGTGTTGAGCACTTTCTGGTGTGGACCGAGAAGTGGCTTTGCAGTGCAGTCAGTCTCTTTCTTAAGGCAAAATGACACAAAAAGATTTTTGCGACCATATAACTTTGATTTTAGAATGAGCTACTATTAACATGTCTATCTGCTGCCTACGAACAGTTGAGGGATCACAGTACAGCATGTATTTATGTAAATCACTGGGCAACCATGGTCAGCACATGAAGGCAGAGACCCTAATCTGTTTCGCTTATCTCCTCTACAGATTAAGTGCATTAAAAAAAAGAGTAGCATCTAAGAGCATTTCTGCACGGATTCTCTCACTGTGTTATAATCAACATGTGACTGATTAGGCATACACTGATAAAAGTTCCAAGCATGCACAATGATAATGATCAGTAATAATAGTAACCTAAGAATACAGACTGCAGAATACAAAACAGGGTACTCTAGGGAACTACTTATCACTACATGTGACATGTCTATTTATTTTGGCGGGTTTCTAAAAAGTCAGGGTAAACGAGTCAAACCAAAACAAATGCTGTCATTGGATCATTTTTATCCCACCTTGTTCCAGATGAAAAGACCACAAATTTGGGCTTTGGATTAGTGTGTTTGCATGCTAACTGAAGTGCACATGAGTTTTGCAGGGGTTGGTCAAAATCCAAAAGTTTCACTTTCTGAAATACTTACTTTGTGATGATCAGTGTTTTACTCTTGGCACCTTGGGCTATCACAGACAACTTTAGATGAAGAGATATGAGTTGAGACTTGAATCCACTTCATGAATGTTTGCTACTGAAGATCCCCTTGAATGTACCCCTATTTCCAAAATACTGGTTATAGCCATTATAGGGTAACTAAATACAATGCTATTCTATTTAAATTATTAATTTATAGGTATCATACATGTAGCTCTCACTACTTTAAAATATAGTTTTAGAAAGAGGTTCAAAAACAGCAAAACTGCTTTCAAAATCTGCTTTAGTTTGGAACAAATTTTATTAAAAATGTGAGAAAAATATTAGGTTTTATTTCAAAGTGTGCACACATGCTTGTAGATTAACTAAAATCATCATAATTCTACTATTCATAGGAGCATGCAGGGCTGTCAGCTTTGTTGGTTCCAGGCTGGGGTAGTGCATCAAGCAGAATTGCTGAGTAAGCTGGCTAACTTCTCAAAACAGCATTGTCATTAATGAAGCAGAATCAGTAGAGTTAACAAATGCAGACACAAACATGGGGAGCTCAGTTCAAAGAGAGAAGACGATTCCCAGACAGAGGGTTTCCGAAGAGGTTTCTTCCAGAGTGAATGCTGGCAGGCAAATGGCTGGCGCACAAGGAGGATGTGAGTCAGGGAGAGAGGCACAGGTAAGTACTCAAGGTAAAGCATGAACTAGGAAACTCAAGAGAATCTGAATGTGATATAGATGGTGAAGCTGTACAGTCTGGCAAGGAGTTGATGACTGAGCTGGTCCTTAAATATTCAGGAGGGAGATGAGCTGATGCAGGCACGATACATCCAACAGGAACTGGTGAGTACACGTCTCCAGGAAGACCTCACAGACACAGTAAGACCTGCTCAGTCACACACACACACACACACACACACACAACAGAAGATACAAAGTGAGAGAGAGGGAGATACATAAAGAGGGGATGTGACAGGGACAAAAAGAAAAGGGGGGGTAAAAAGTAGCGAAG
>VUQH01001658.1:30083-42678 GCA_015106775.1 Etroplus canarensis
TGGGGTTTGTGGATATTGTGTGTGTGTGTGTGTGTGTGTGTGTGTGTGTGTGTGTGTTGCAGAGAAAAAGAAAGAGAGAGCGACAGATTGTGTAGTCACTTGCGTCTGACAGACAATAGCAGGAAGTGTTGCTTTTAGATGCACAAAGTACACAAGACTGAAAAACGAAAAAAGCACCAGCATGAAGCTTTAATGAAATACTAAAAGCATTTCACAGTCATACTAACTTAGCCTCTTGAAACAAATACTAAAACAGCAATGCCAAGATTATAATTTGGTGTGTTTCAGTGGTTTTTTATTTGGCAGCTTAATTTATACCGATTTTGTAATTGTGAAATTATAGTTAAATTTAGATTTTTTTTGTTTATTCATAAATTATTTCAGATCACCCACAATGCCTATGTTACAAAGTAGATTTATTAAGAATATTGAGATTGTTAAGAAATCTGCAAAACAGCACATTTTTACCAGTTTTTCAAAAGGATCAACTGACTTGGGATGCTTATCAAAGGCACATGACTATTGTATTTGAGTTGTTTTTTTATGCCATGACCCAGTCAAGCTCCTACTTCTGTGCAAGCACACAAATGGAGCATTCAGTGTGATTACTTACATAAGGCAACACATTTCAAACCGGCAATTGCATTTCAGCCTCAGTAAAATTACCGATAGAGAAAACAGCCAGAATGTCTGTATCTGTAGATAACAGTTTCATGTTCGGGCTAGAAACCTTTAATTTATTATAGTTTTAGTGTTTTCTTAATTTCACAGACATACTGAGAAGCTGCCCTAATGGCATAATTCAAATCTGAGTAACTGAACCAATATAATACAGGATGGAACTAAATATATTTACCTTTTCAGGCTCTGTAATTCATGTAAATACTCATTTCCTCGGAAATACAAGCGGAAAAGACAAGTTAGTGAATGTGGTTTTGTCTGATTTGTCACCACTGAGATCTGTGAAGAACACTAGATTCATTCACATAAAACTGCAAAGTCAGAGAGGTCAAAAAAGCCAAACCTACAGTTTGTTTCATAGGTTGTCATTTAACGTAAGTCATGAGATAAGAATGGAGCACATGCACTTGGCATATTCATAGTTTGAACTTAAAACTCCTGTCCGGATACATAAGATTTTACAATTTATACAAACAAAAACTGTAAAACATAACTTCTAGATGGCAAACGCCAAAATGGTTTAAACTGTACAGTCGATTTTATAACCTTATTAAATTTTTATAGAAAGTTAAAGGTAGGCTGCAATAAATATAATTTCATGATAATTAATCAAGTCTGTTTTTCCCCCGCTAATGACCTCAAACCTGTTTTTATCTAACCTACCACTAATCTTAACAATGCCACAGACAGTCATAACAAATTCAGCAACAGACAGTGTGCTGCAGCTAAGCCAACTCACATTAGCCCTGTTAGGCTACATTAACCTGTGTTGACTTTAGACAGCACACGCTGCGTGAGTTCTTCTGTCTGAGGAAGAGAAATGCAGTTAACAGGTCAACGAGTGCCCCGACCTCAATGGTTGTGTGGTCTGGCTCCCTCTGCTTTGCCGCTAGCCACTGTGGATTAGCTTTCTAGTTCAAATGTAACTTCATCCTTTGGGAAAATATAGTGACCAAAGGAAACTCATGTTTGGGGGTTATGACCCTCTGTCTTCATGTCAAGTGAGAGACATTCTGAGGCTGGCTTTCCTTCTGGTTTCAGTTTCTCCTCAAACAAATTTTATGAAGACAGTGTGACGTGAAAACTGAATCTACACAAAAAAACAAACATAAAAGAAAAAAGCAACAAATTCCAGGCTGCTAATATTAAATTTTGCAAGAGACACAACAGTTGATGTAGTTTATGAACGCTTATGTCTGGTCCAACAGTTTTGTTCTAAACTCCATAGAGGAAATTAACCAGAACTTCGATTTCCATGTAAGAGCATGTGGATTTTTATAAGAGACACACAAAAGAAACAAAACTTTCTCAAGGCACTTTCGGTGAAGTTGATACAAATAGCTAACCTGTTCCTTTTGGATTACAGAAAGGAAAAGGAGAAAAAAAATGGACGTCAAGGCTGATAAGAAGCAGGTTAGGAGTCCTTGAGGAATACAATGGGATCTGCATCATCTGGAAACATGAGGCACATGCAGGCTGTTAAAAGTCCCTGAAGATCAGTGTGTGGAACAGCAGAAGGAAAGGAGGGCAACTTTATCTGCCAGTGCAGTCACATAAGAGGAAAATACTGGATTCCTCTTATCAGCCTGTGACTGACCAGCTTCTTTCCCCATTATCCGTTTTAACTTTATCTACTTTATGATTGCCCCTCATGGCATTTGCAGCAGTGTTTCAAAACTTCTTCAGCTGACTCAAAGAGTTTATTTCTTACCAAAAGAGAACATGAACATTACAATAGTATTTTATTCTTAAATACTGGCTGACTAAAAGAAGCTGTACAAACACTTTGTGTAAAAGTTGATGATATTATAATATTTTCTGTGATTGTCAGAAAATTTGACAAGTGACACATTATCTGTCAGTAGTTTCTTGCATACTAACCAGCTGTGGCTTTTATCACTAAGGTAACTTTTATGACATACTGAATTTGCAACAAAGATTGTTTAGCAGTGTTCTCATTCTGATCATGAAAGATCATGAAGAGGATGTTATATCAGTATGCAGTTTCACACTTTTCAGTTTATTTCAATTCAATCAGCATTGATATTTATAGTGACAATTCAGGACAATTCATGGCTAGGTTAAGACTTTACAGTTTTGTATAGAAAAACTTAGCTTTTCTATTCTAGTGGTCCTGTATTAGATTTTTTTCAGTAACAGCTGAAGTGATGGCTAAATGGGTATGGGGAGCGGGTTAACACTAGGGTTTGGTATCAAACTCTGTACTTTTGAGGGTACTTAAAAAAATTAATTTGGTACCACCAAGTATCAATTCACACTTAAAGGGCAAATGAAATGATTTTGCCAAAAATCACAAAAAGTCCCTTTTCCAGTAGTATATAGTTTAAAATATCATGTGATACATGATGTCTGACCATAGTTATTAGAAAACTAACGATAAAACCAAAATATACTGGAAATTTCATGCTTTTTATGGAATTTGCCAAGCTTAGTGCTGCTGCGTGCGTTCGTGAACTCGTGCACTGTGAAATGTCAGAGTTGCCAAACTGGGTCACTCAGTCAGTCTTGTGGGCACTGAAATGATGAGATTTCTTGCGGACCAGGATGAATTAAGTGAGCCTGAGGTGAACCTAGACATTCAGGTATGAGGTTATATGTTTGAAAACTGATGAGTTTCAGAAATAGATGAGCTGTTCATGACTTACTGTTGATTTTTGTCCGTTTCTTGTCATGTTTCTGAGCTTTTGCCACTGCCGGAAAAACATGCATTTTACCCGTGAGCCAAGCGCTAGCAGTTCAGACTGCAAACATCAGGATGAACATGTCTCAGCCGGCAAATATTAATGGCTGCTGATCCACCACACCAAAACCTGGACTGGTAAGAGATATTCTTCAGTATATTTTTGTCTCAGAAATTGTAGCTTTGTTTAAAAAAGAGCTATATTCCACCTCCCAAAGCGAGTTTACCATTTAGGGAGACGTCACCATTCATTCTCCTCAGTTTTCTAAACGACAGACCTCAATACACCATATATGAAACTATTATGATAAGTCTTTAGTAAGGTAATGACATCCACCCAAGGTTTATATACACGTTTTTTGTATTCCATAGCTGCAAACATACATGACATGCATGCATTCAGATGCATTCTGAAACTGTCACCGCTATTAGAAACTTACCTGCAAATTTGCCCGCTTTGCAACTGCTAGACTTCTCCTTTTGTTTTTTCCATTCAATGGGGTTGTTGGATTGTTTGACCAGCATGGGATTTTTCGTGAAGCTGTCATCTGTGAAGTGGACCTCGCATAACATGGAGTGCTTAGACAGCTTCCACAGGTCTCTTTCCTCCCAACATTTGTAATCCAGATAGCTCGTAGTTTCTTTTCTGTATGGCTCCAGTGGAAAATTGAACATTGCCAGGCCCATTCCTGTCGCATTTTTACAGTCTACCGCGATGCATAAGCCCATGATTCTCCAGAAAAATTAGTCCACTTTACGTAGAACTGAATGAGCAGAGCTGAGCTGTGTGGTGACATGATGTCACGGGGACGGAAACAGCCGAGCAGCGATTTGAAAGTAACGGTCACTTCTGGACAGAACAAAACCTCAAAATACTCATAATTAAAAACCTATTTTGAACAAGTATGCAAACGTTTAGGGGTAAAATTGCACTGCTAATCCAATTATGTGTTTTCTCAAATCGT
Source organism: Etroplus canarensis (assembly GCA_015106775.1). Lineage (NCBI taxonomy): Eukaryota > Metazoa > Chordata > Actinopteri > Cichliformes > Cichlidae > Etroplus > Etroplus canarensis. Next base: position 34,431 of record VUQH01001658.1, read on the forward strand.
TTCATTTGCCCTTTAATCATCTGGTGCCAAACTTTAGTCAGAGCAGTGGTCCTTAAACTGTGGGGTGGGCCTCACTGGTGTGGAGATGCTGCAGGTGGAGTATAGACAACCAGACAACCACTTTTTGGCTTCTAAACAGGGATCTACCAATAAAGTTTAAGAACCAGTGATTAGAGGAAGAAAGAGAACGAGACCATTTGATGTCAGTCCTGCAAAGTGTGAAGCCCAACAAGCACACAAGGCAATAGCAACAGCGGTCAGCCAAGAGCAGTCTAAGGTTTGGTAAACCTCAACACAGACAACACTCAGCAAAGTTTGCCGTGCAAAATGCAAAGCTGACCAATCTAGGAAACACCTGCTCAAACAAAATATATCAATAAGCTAATATGTGTTCTGCATTTGATAGCCTGAAAGCCAGATTCTCAGATGGACCTGCAGCTAACTTTAGCAATAAATGGGTTTTCTTCACTGTGTTGGTTGACATTTTAACTCAACATTTTACACTGGATGCACTGAAATTTCAAAATGTAATCAAACACATTAAGTGAGGCTGTATTAGGGACATCGCGATACCAGAAATTTAGTAGTTAGTACCAATACCAGTAAAATTACATAATTCTCAATACCAAATTAGATAGTTTAAAAACTGATAGAAAAAAGTATTACAGACTTAAACATAAACTCCTTTACTAAAAACATCTGAACATTACAAAAATAGCTTTTCTGTAACGAAAACCAGCAACACTACAGACCAGAATACAGCACCATGATTGATGTTCTAGTTGTGTAACAATTTTGCACAGATGCTGCAATGATTCATATGAATGGCATCGCTTTTCATGGCTTTTTGAACTTTTCTTTACCAGTTCAAGGTTTTTTTTAAAGGAACACCAACATTCCAGTGCAGTTACTACAAGGTACAACATTAAATGGCAAATGGAATGATTTTAACAAAAATCACAAAAAGTCACTTTTCCAGTAGTATATAGTTTAAATTATCATATGATACATGTGCAATACACAGTACAGTACAATATGATTGCTTAAGCATTTATGTAACTGTAGCCATTGCAAACATTTTAGCCTGTCTAACTTAGTTGATTTTATATCAGCAATACCGACTGTCTCACACAAAATGGTAGCCTGTATTTCAGATTACTATAATAAGAATAATACTTTGGATGTTATTAATATGAACTGAAATCTTGGATTCTTTGAACAGATTTGGATGCCAATCTCCTTTAGGTTCTTCACTGAAGTGAAAGTATTTCCTTCATTGGCCTGAAAAACATGATAGCAATATATACATGTCACCTTTTGGGAATCACCTATCGCTCCTTGGTCATCTGCCTTGAACACAAAGTGCTTCCGTTCCCCAACTCCTGACTGCTTTTCTTATTAATGAGCAAGTGGAACTATTTTGGAAAAAGTACCGTCTTTCAAGAGTCGTTTTTGCTCTGCCATTTGTAGTTTTTTGTGTGTTTGGAAGCATCCTTCTTTTTCAGCATGTAAGGCTAGACTAGAACACTGGTAAATGGATTAGTATTTATATAGCACTTTTCTACTCTAACTGAGCACTCTTTTTTTACTACAAGCCTCATTCACACAGTGCTTTATTTTATGCCTTTTAAGAGCATTTAACTATCACACACACATTCACACTCTAATAGATGCATCGGGAGCAATTTTGGTTTCAGTGTCTTGCCCAAGGAGGCTCCGGCATGTAGATTGGAAAAGCCAGGGATTGAACTGTCAACCTTCCTGTTAGAAGATGACCCACTCTACCTCCTGAGCCACAGCTGCCCTGGTAGAAGCATGCTACCTCTGTCAGTTCTGAAAGAATTAGAACCTTGGAGCATATGCTGTGTTTGGCATTCATTCATTCATTCATTCAATTTAGAATTGCCACTTAACCTACTCCCTTTGCATGTCTTTGGACTGTGGGAGGAAGCCGGAGCACCAGGAGAGAACCCGAGCAAGCACGGGGAGAACATGCAAACTCCACACAGAAGGGCCTAAGCTGGCTGGCTGTTGGATCCAATGTTTAGTGTTACCGACATTAAAAAAAAAGTAAGTGCAATTGCATTTTTATAATTTTAGACTCAAAAGGTATTGTGCGTATCAGTTCTAGTGACATCACTACATCATATGTCCAAAAGCTTAGTATTCTATTCTATTCTATTCTATTCATATAGCACCAAATTACAACAAAAGTCACTTCAAGGTGCTTTACACTGTAAGGACCCTAGACTATTAGAGAGAAAACCCCAACAATCAGATGATCCCCTCTGAGCAAGCACTTGGTAACTGTGGGAAGGAAGAACTCCCTTTTAACAGGAAGAGACTTCCAGCAGAACAGGGCTCAGGGAGGGACAGCCATGTGCCTCGACTGCTTGGGATGTAGGGGAAAGAGAAAACAGGAAGGAGAGCAAAGAGAGACACAGACTATGGGAGAGAGAAAATGAAATTTAATGACATGCAGCAGTCACAAATAAAAACTTGGTGAGTGAAAAGAGATGGGTGGAGAAGAAATGCCCAGTGCATCATAAAAAGCCCCCCAGCAGCCTGAGCCTATTGCAGCATAACCAAGTCCTAACTCTAAGCTTTATCAAGAAGGAAAGTTTTAATCCTAATCTTAAATGTAGAGACGGTGTCTGTCTCCCAAATACCAACTGGGAGCTGGTTCCACAGGAGAGGGGCCTGATAGCTGAAGGCTCTGCCTCCCATTCTACTTAAAAAAAAACTTTAGGAACCACAAGTAGGCCTGCACTGTGAGAGTGAAGTGCTCTATTGGGAAAATATGTTACAATGAGGTCTTTAAGATAAGATGGGGCCTAGTACCAATAAAAGTATAACATTAATGTAATATGCAAACACTGTGACAGTGATGTCAACAACACAGAGATTGTCATACAGTGATCAAGGCTTGAACATACTGTAACTTGTTTCAGTTTTTTTTCTTTTCTTTTAAATCAATGTCTGATATTTTACCTTAATATTCTCACTGGCTGCTATGACTTCTAGATTTTTGCAAGGACGCATATGACGGTATGCTCATGCACCACACTTCGCCCTAGTGACAGACTGGAGGTGGTATGGAAGGTTTTGGGTGAGGAGAGGAAAGTACAGAGTGGCTGTATTTTGTGTGCAAGATGTTGTAAATTACAAAAAAAATAAAACGAGAAGTTTCCAGAGTTTCCAGTATCCAGCCGTAGCTGAAACAACCATTTTCATAACTAAACACTGATGTTGCTGTCTAAACTATAAAAGTTAACATCTAATATATAGGTTGTGATATCTATCTATCTATCTATCTATCTATCTATCTATCTATCTATCTATCTATCTATCTATCTATCTATCTATCTATCTATCTGTCTGTCTGTCTGCCTGTCTGTCTGTCTGTCTGTCTATCTATCTATCTATATGGAACCTACCAACACCTTAGTACAGACCTTCCTACACTGGAGGAGCTCCAGTGTGTATCACCAATATACTAGACTTCCGAGGAGCAATTAAAACAGAGTAGCAGCTGGATGTGGTGTAGCACATTACAAGGGGTGGAAATGGAATAGTGGGCAGACTAAATTTGTATGTTTTTTGCTTTTTTATGGGGAAAGTTATGGAGCTTCTTGATTAAAGAAAGTGATCACATCTGGACCAACATTTTTGGGTTTTTCCTTAGCCCATGCCCTAAGAATCTGACAGCTCCCAGTAACTGCATTTTTGATAATGGTTTGTTTGAGAAAAGTATTAAGGTTCATTAGCAAAACCAGCAACAATTAAACTAAACAACACCATTGCTGTCTGGACCACAAAGGTTGACATGTAGGTTGTGATGACCTGTGAACAAATAAATCAACCAACTGCGTCAAATGTGCTCACTTACTTTCAAGAATGCTGGCTGTTGTGGCTCTCAGCTTTCAAACAGCCTGAATGGCAAGCCGACCCGTCTCTAACAGGAAGGGGGAGTTTCCTGAGAGGTCACGGTTGTTCCAGCCAGACCAAACACTTGCTAATTGCTTTGTTGTTTGTCAAGTCGGTGCCTGTTTTTGTGTTGCACTTTTCCTTTGTTTAGCATTCCCAAGTATATTACCTGAACCTGTGCCCAAAAGAAGAGGAGGACAGTAAGGGGAAGTTTCAAGAATGGGGACACACAGGAGGGGGAGGTCAAGCACTGAAAATATGAAGGCAGCGGTTGCATGATGGATGCTGCGATTAGGCTGTGAAGGGGTCCCTGTCTCTTTTTGTCTTTAAGCTAAAAATAGCAGGAGTGGGAAGGTGCTTATGGGACCAGGGGGAGGACTGAAGGGGACAGGACAAGCAGGGACCACAGTAATTGGTGAGAGATAAACAGCTGGAGGAGTGTGTATGTGTTTTTGTGTATGTGAGGGGGCTCCACTGCATGCAGCTGTACTCTGTCTTTCAGGCTCTAGATTCCTCTCAAATTGTTACATTGCCTCTTTTTCTTTCACACACAAACACCCAGCAGGAAGGACTATAATGGGTCCCTGACAGCCTGAGCCCTAAAGAATTAAAGAATGTGCAACATGAGGCAAAGGAACAGCTGTATTAAGCAGGGTGAAACACAAGGGTGGGGGGGTGCAGTTGATTCATAGAAGACGGGTGAGGTATGGCCGCAGAAGAGATGATGAAGAAAGGGGGAAAAACTTTCTGAGAGTAATAGTATGTGAAGAGGGTGGACGTTTCTGGAAGTGGAATCAACAGATTTATCGGTTTATGTCAAACGTTGGTCTAAATCAACTCCAGAACATTCTGGCTGGAAGCCCAGCAGATGTTTTGCTCAGCTGTTGCAGAACTGATTCACAGTTGGGTTGATGTGCCTCCTATTAAGTGGGTTTTCTGTAATGAAACAGCCTTGGGAACTTGAACGCCTGAGAGAGACTGAATGAACAAGGACAACAAACTGCAGATCCCTTGTGGGGGAGGAGGTGGGAAGTAGTGGAAAAACCATGAAGTCACCATGACTAAGAGGGTACTGGCCATTTAATTTTGTCTCTGGGCTCCAACTCTGGCATTGGTTTGATCCTTTTCTATCCACTTATTCATATGAATTTGTACTTTTATGAGCTGTTCACCATCTACTCTGGAGGGAGATGTAGCCAAGATATACATCTGTACATTATGTTTCAGTGTTGCTGTCACTGTCTGTGTTTAATGCTAGAAAGCATCTGCATGTGGTTTATTGTGGCACTCCCATTTTTCAGAAGACATCTACATTTTTGTTCATTGTACATGAAGCGAGGGGAAAAAAATAGTAAAATAATAATAAAAAAAAATAGCAAGGCAAAACCACAAACATAATGAGATATAGCCAGAAGACCGCAGCAGCACATGTGTCGTAGATACAAACATTCAAGCATACAGAGAAGCATGCAAGTATTTCAGGCAGTTTTAGAGATCAGTCAACTTTAGTCTTCATTTCTTTTATGTTGTTCCAGAAAATTTGACAGCTACTAACAATGCACACCTGGATCAGATGTGCACACTTTGTTTAGAGAGCCTTTTACCCCTGAGGCTTCACTTCTTGTGAAATCCCCTCCTCCTCGTATCTCTACTGAAAATACCACCGTCGCAGTGGTTGGAGATGACACCTATCGCAGCATCTGAAGTGTGTGTGTGTGTTATTGTGTGTGTATGAGATCAAGGTTGTGCCGGGGCTACATGTCACAATGCACCTGTGCTCTGGCGGAAATGCAGCTCCCCCGTCACCACAATATACACACATACACACATACACACAGACAAATACAAAATGCACACTGGCCACCTGTACTTTGTCTTTATGTCTCGTAACCTTAATACTTGTCTGCAACTGTGTGGTTTGCCTCCACAGCACATTGTAAAATTGTAATCTTACTGACTAGTAAAATTACTGCAGTCTTTTTTATTCAAGAATGTCTTCATTTTTAATAGTAAAACCAACAAACAAAAAAGAAAACAACAAAGAAAAACAATGCTCCTTATATTTGATATATGACTTTTTAGAATCAAGTTACAGAAAAGAAAGTGTAAGTATATCAAATTACCTATTCCCAGTATTTTCCAGTTTACTGCAGGCAAAACAGTGTTCCTTTAGGTTCTGTGCATATATTTGCTACCTTTTTATTTGAACAATTTCACCAGGTTGAAGATTCAAAAAATAGGGTGAGATGGAGGCAGATGATCCACTCTGGCGACCCCTAAAGGGGGTAGCCAAAAGAAGTAGTTACATATGATCGAATTACCAATAACAGTGTGTCAGTCTGATGCCGGTATTAACTGTCTGATTTATAAACTCAAGCACAAGTTGATTTCCAATCCTTTGAATCAGAATCAGAATAGTTTATTAATCCCCAGAGGGGAAAATTACTTCCCAGGGGGGAAATTACTTACCTTGCTGAGTTTTCAGTCTCCAGATCTTCGTTCCTTGCATTTACCTAATAATGTGCACTCACTTAGAATATGGATGTAAACAGTCTCTGAAATTACTGTGATATAATGGGCAGCAGTGTTTCAGTGGTTGGCACTGTCGCCCCACAGCAAGAATGTCCTGGTTTCAAAGCCACGGCCGGCTGGGGCTTTTCTGCGTGGAGTTTCCCCATGCCTGTATGGGTTCTCTCCAGGAACTCTGCTTTCTTCTACAGTCCAAAGACATGCTCAGTAATTGGTGATTCTAAATTGGTCGTGCGTGTAAATTTGACCATGAATGGTTTTGTGTCTTTCTGTGTTACACCTGTGATAGACTGGTGACCTGTCTAAAGTGAACTCTGCCTGTCACCCTGCGGCAGCTGGTATAGGCTCCAACACAACAGGATCCCTGAACTGAATAAGACCAAGAAAATGGATGGATATTATAATGCCAATTCTGTGCCATCATGAGTTCAACAAGTGCTTGTAGGGCTCTGGGAAGATAATCATATTAATGTTCTTTGATGGACATGGACTTTTAAATGGATATATCTTAAAGAACAAAAAGCTTTAAAGTTTTATATAAAAATGGGCTCAATATTAAAAACAAACTCGTATAGTTCAGTTTGTCCCCATATACTGTTTAACTTTGAAGTTATTTATGTTACTTTATATAGACAGGTTTATTTGTTTATTTATTTTCATTTTCATTTTCTGCCTCTCAAATTTATATTTATATCTAACTGAGCATCTGTAACCCAATGCAACCCCCCCTGGGATTAATAAAGTATTCTGATTCTGATTAAGGCTCAAAAATTAGACTGACATCTCAAAGTTCCAAACTGCCAATATTGAAGAACATTGCTGCATTGAACTGAGCTATTTGCACTTACTTTTTATGATGTTCTGGCTTCATGACAGTTGGCTATTTTCTCCTAGCAGAAAAACACATTGCCATGGGTGGTTTGCAACTCGTTGATCTAAATCCCGTTAAAACATATTCTTATGAATAAGGCCCGAGTTTTGTCAGCACTGGTTTTGCTTTCTCTGGTTTTTATGCCACTAGGTGTTCAGTAACTTTTCTGCTACGCTTTAACCATGAGGCTATTATTTTAGTTCTCAAGGCAGCCATGACTGACAGGTGATGTGGTGTGCCAGGTTAGGTCAAACCATCCTGCTATAGAGGACACTGGTTGTTTAGGTTAATTAGGTTAATAGTTTAATTGATTTTATTTTTTTAAATTATATACTTTTTAAAAAATAAATAAATTTCACATACCACAGGAGTGCCTTCAAGTACCCTCAGGGGTCCGCTTACCCCCATTTGAGAACCACTACCCTGGACCATATGCGACACATCACTACACATGCAAAACACTATAAAAAGGCACCTGAACAGGAGATGGAGATTAAAACAAAAAGCTAAGTTACTAAACATCCATCCAAATGGATGTCCATGCTGTCTTTATAGCTGGCAGTTGTTCACTGTAAATTTCATAACACTGTAATATTTTGTTTACATATTCACCTTACAAGCAAAAGGTCCCTGGTCTGATTTCGGCTGGGAATACAATTTCCTCTAACCATGGAGTATCGTATCAGGAAGGACATCCAGCATAAAACCTCTGCCAAATTACCGACGTTGATTAATCTGCTGTGGCAACTCCTAGGGGTAAAATACAGGAGAGCAGCTGAAGGTATGTTTTATGCTATGTTTTTATTAATTCTTGTTGTTCTGCCGCCATCGGTGTATGAATGTGTGTGAATGGGTGAGTGAGTGTAACTGTAAAGCGCTTTGGGCCTTAGAAATAAGGTAGATAAAAGCGCTATATAAGTA
>VUQH01001658.1:42698-53170 GCA_015106775.1 Etroplus canarensis
GCATGGCAGCTCTGCTGCCATCGGTGTGTGAATGGGTGAGTGAGTGTAACTGTAAAGCGCTTTGGGCCTTAGAAATAAGGTAGATAAAAGCGCTATATAAGTACACACCATTTACCATTTACCATTTTATTTTTGGCTTTTAATTATATATTGTTGTGTTCTGTAAAGCACTTTGTAACTAAGTTGATGCTATTTAAATGATATAATAAACACAAATAAAGCTTAATTATTATAGCCCATCTACTCAGCCTGCAGACTGACCAAAAATCAATTATTGTAGGTTTAATAATTTGCAAATTGGCAGTTAAAATGTTCCTCTGAACTGCATAAAACACACAAATTCTGAAATACACACATGCAAATGCACAGACACACACGTCTGAAGTCATTGCTTCAGACTCATAAAACTCTACAGGTACACAAACTCAGACCTCTATCAAGGCACTATGTCACATTTTTCAGGGTTGTTAACATTATCTGCACCAAAATTTAAGGGGCTCTTCTTTTGCACCAAATTTCATTAAAAAACAAAACCTGGTAGTTATATAGTTTTGACACTGGTTTTGTGCTTTTGAACAAAAATTGAGTTTAAAATCTTTATCTTTTATAGAGACACATATAAGCACAAATATTTTATACGTACACAAGCATATTGGTCTCAGCATTTATTTTCACCTGCAGTGTAGCTCAAATCCTCTAACTTTTCGACAATAAAATAAGATCTTATCTCTAACATTAGCATTTTGACAATATTTTCTCTGCTGTGTTAGATGTGTTTTCTGTTCGTCTCTTACTGAATGTAGGGCAGGGTGACCACAAGACTGATGAGGAGGACAACAGGTGTCCCCCTACCTCCAGCTGTGATCAGAAAGTCTGTGGTTTTTACGGAGAAAATGTCCCGCTGCAGAGGCGTGAACACGCTTGTTCAAGAGCTGCTCACTTGACAAAAACACAATTATTCAAACACATATTCACACACACATGTTCACATGTTGCCTGATTTAAAATGAGCACGAGACATATTACACAACATAACCATCATTTTATTCATACACTCACATGACACAGCCTCCCCATAAATGCATTTCACACATGTGCACCAAAGTGACCTGCATTACAATACTACTGCAGGAAATCCCATAAGCACAGACACAATTGCACAATTAGTAGCACACTTTAGTCTGAAACTTGTAGTTTGGTTTATCCACAAACCTGCTCATTTAATGTGCCTCATCCTACGGCAGTGTTTTCTCTGCTCTCTGTGTGTGTGATCTCAGCAAAGCCTCAGATGTTAAAGGTTCAGGAAACCACAGAGACATTGAACTGGAGCACCATACAATGACATTTAAAACCATGCTCATATATACACACATTCATGTAATAAGCAGTAGTCAGGTGGCTAGCGTTTTCCATCAGTGTTTAAACTTTTATATTTTATGAAAAGCTATACTGTACATTCAGAAAGTTTCAGACCCTTTCAAGCTCCCCATGTTTTCTTATGTTTTAGATACATCTTACAATTATTTAATTAATTTAGTCAATACGCTAAAATTTCAAATAACAGATATTTGACCTACTTTGAGACTTTATTTTAAAAAATCAAATGACAAAATATCCTATTTACGTAATTATTCAGACTATGTGTAAGATAATAAAGCTCTTAGGCATCCTGTTCCTACTAATGGTTCTTGAGACGCAAGTCTAACTCTAACTAACTAGTGTGCCTCATAAAATCTACAACATGTATAAAGGAATGACACACAGCTATGTCATAGGTGATGGTATATATATGTGAAAACCAGTGATGTCCTGAGAATCATCCAGACTGGTGACCTTTCTGGGGTATACTCTGCTTCTTGCCCTATGACAGCTAGGATAGCCTCCAGCCCTACTGTAATCCTGAACTGGATAAGTGGAAAATGGATGGATGGATGGATGGATGGATGGATGGATGGATGGACCTGTGAGACAAGATTGCAACAAGGCTTTAATGTGGAGGAGCATAGTAGCACTTTCTGCCTCAGAGGAAGGTAGCCAGTATTGGTCTCAAATGTGAAAGGAGCTCCTTTGTGGAGAACCTTAGAGAAGAACCATTTATGCAGTCAGGACTGTATGGTGGAGTGACCAGACAGAAGCTATTCCTCTTTATAAGAACCATGACAGTGGGCTGAGACACTTATTCTCAAACCATAAAATGCAAATTACTTTTCTCACTGATGAAACCAAGGCTTAACTATCTGAGAATAAATCCCAGCAACATATGTACAGAGGGAACCAAAATGGTGGTGCTGTATTGTGCTGTGGGGACGTTTTTTCTGTGACAGGAAATGGAGTACACACAAAATACAGAAAGATGGATACAGAATAATAATCTCAGTAAAAAAAAAAAAAAAAACTTTCTGCAGTGGCTGTAATTCTCCAACAAAGTGAGGTCTCTGTGGCAGTTTCGGACCTATTTCTTACGCTACATTGCCATCTGTGCGCGCATGTAATCTGTGCTGTTTGACTGACCTAATACTGACCTGCACATGGTTTTGGGAAAGCCCTTTGAAAGTAGTCACCCAATTTAAAACATAGATTTTAGCATTTTGTCTTTTGTCATCTTGGTTTTCAGGGGTTTTGCCAATTATCAGGTAACCCTAGCCACCTAGGTTAGCAAGATGCATCTAGAGGCTGTGGTCAGTACTGATAAAGTCCTCAAAAGTTGCAACACAGACTTCTTGGATGGGTTGTTAATACAAATAACCACACAGCAAGCACAAAGTAAGTCAAGAGCTCCAATTCAGTGACTTCAATTAGCAGAGGTGAGGCTACAGCCAACTGTTTTGGCATCCATCTGTCCATTGCAACTGTCCATGCAGTTTTTCTGATGGGGAAATTAGCTTTAGAGATAGAACGTTTTTGTTTTGTTTTTTTTACTTGCTTTTATAACAGAATATAAAGATGTTTATTTCTGCTGTAAAATTAGAAATTCAACATGGGACTTCATCAGGATTGACTTGCTTTTAGAGCCTGCCTCAAGTGGCCATTAGAGGAACTAAAGTTCTTGATGTTCCCACATTGGCTAAATTTTGGTTGGTCTCAGTTATGTTTCGAGGGACAAGAGGCACAAGAAAAAAGATGGTGACTACCATATTCAAAATTAATTGTCTGTAACTTTAGGATCTGTCCAGAACTGGACCAATATTAGGGGCTTACAAACAATGCCATAAATGTGGATAAAAATCTACATAATTCAAGATCAGTGTAAACAGTGAACAAGTACACATTTTTTTTTATTTTGCAAGTTATTTGCCTTCAAGGGGTTTACGCTACGTATGCATACAAAGCCTTTTACTGTTAGACTTCTGGCTTGACAATGCAATATATGTAGACATAAAAGTGAACGTAAACTAACTGATTCAGTCTTGATAGTACCTTTAGGTCTAGATGCAAGGGTTTACAGGCATTTACAGTAAGCCAACTTAAAGCTGAAGACAGTTATTGTAGGGTAATATATATCTGTCTTGGAAACTGTGTGAATCTGAAAATTTGATGCAATTTCAAACAGTTCTTGAGAACTTGAACGAGAAGTCTGTTCTCAGTTTCATAATTCAACTCTGAAAACGTTAAAGAAAGTGCTAAACCTCTTCTGGTTTTCAGCTCAAGCGGCCTCTCATCTTGTTACTACAGGGATTATTTTCAAACATCAGCTTACCTGAAGTGACAGGAAACAACAAACTGCAGAAGGCACTGCCGAGAATATCATCAAAAATAATTTTATTCATCCATTTCCACACTTTTACTCCATCGTAAGAAAAGTCAGCTCAGGAGTTTATATTTCACTCATGTAGGACTGATTTGGGTAGATCCTTTTTCCAATTATTATTTATCTAGACAAGCTCTGTAGTGCATGTATATTTTTTAAAAATGTAAAAAACCCTATACTTAAGCATGGAACTTGACTGGTTCAGTTCAACTCTGAAGCAGTCAGTGTGTTTATTGTTTTTTCTCTGGGGCTCACTGATAGCAGGTTGTTCTCTTTCACGCTAAGATTTCCCCAGTTCTTCTGAAAAATGAAACCAATAACCTTTTAGTTGTAATGCAGTATATGAGTTTTAGGACATGTGCTAAAAAAACTCACAACAATTTGACTTGGAAGTGCAACCAAAAAACATCCCATAAAAAAGAGCAAAATCTCAAAAATCATTAGATTCACACCAATTACTTGCCAATTTAATGTAGGTTGTTGGGATCTGCTGAGTTTGCATAACAGCAGACATGTAGCTATTATACTCTGACCAGCCACTTCATTAATTACACCTTGCTAATACTGGATTGGACTCCCTTTCCTCCTTCAGAACTGCCTTAATTCTTCATGGCATAGATTCAACAAGGCGCTAAAACATTTCTAAGAGATTTTGGTCCATGCTGACGTGATAACATGACACATGACATTGCAGATTTATCAGCTACACATCCATGATGAAAATCTCCCGTTCCATCACATCCTAAAGGTGCTCTCTTAGATTGAGATCTGGTGACTGTGGACAGTCAACTCACCGTACCTTTGGCTGCTCCCTTGTATTCTCCCCATGGGATCCCCACAGTGGATTAATCCACACTGATAGTTTGGCAAAGGTTTTACGCTCGATCCCCTTCCAGACGCAACCCTCCATGGTGAGAGGGGCCTGTGTCCCTGTCTGGAATTGAACCAGGAACCTTCACTTGTAAGGTGAATGTGTAAACCACTATATTACACCAGGTTGAGATGATTTGAGCTTTGTGGCATGGTGCATTATGCTGCTAGAAGCAGCCATCAGAAGATGGGTACACTGTGGTCATAAAGGGATGGACATGATCAGCAACAATACTCAGGTGGGCTGTGGCATTTAAATGGTGCTCAGTTAGTACTATGGGGCCTGAAGCATGCCAAGAAAATAGTCCCCACACCTTTACACCACCACCAGTAGCCTGAATTGTTGATACAAGGCAGGATGACACTAAATTCTGATCCTACCATCCAGATTTCACAGCAGAAACCAATTAGACCAGGCTGTGTTTTTCTAATTTTTTACTGTCGAATTTTTGTGAGCTTGTGCGAGTTGTAGTCTTGGTTTCCTGTTCTTACAGGAATAGCGTCTGGTGTGGTCTTCTGCTGCTGTAACCCATTTGTTTCAAGTATCAACCTTTTGAGCATTTAGAGATGCTTTTCTGCATACCTTTCTTCCTCATTCTGATGCTTGCTTTGAACTTCAACAGGTCATCTTGACCATGTCTTCATGCCTCAGTGAGTTGTTGCATGTGATTGGCAGATTAGATATTTGTGTTAATGAGCAGTTGAACCAGTGTACCTAAAGAAGTGAGTATATATTATACCAATAACAAAATTCAGTCAGTTAAATTCATTACATGTAGCTACACTAAACAAATAAAAGAATCATTTCACAGAAAAAGGCAGTAATAGGGCTGAGACAAATCAATACATCAGAGAAAAGTGTGTGTTTTGTTCCAGTCAAGTTGCGCGTTACATTCATGTCTGTACAATATTAATGCTTTCAAGGAATTTAACAGGTAGGCACAAAGGATTAGCTTCACCAAATCTGTATCCTACCACCTTTGGGGCAGCCATGGCTCAGTGCAATGGCGAATAGTTAGGAATGGTTAGGATATAGCACTAGTTGGGTACTTACCCGTGGCAGCCGGAAGCGCCCCCGCAGCACCACCAAAGTGCTCTCAAGCAAGGCAATGAACCCCCACTGTGGCCCCTGCGCCATAAACCGCCCCACTCTCCCTAACTCCCGCCTGCGTGCATACATCTATATCACCCATCTGTGCGTAAAGTGTCTGTACATACCTTCAAAAAAGAGTGTGTTGAGATCTGGTAATTTATCCATTAGTGAATTAATAAAGTACATCTTCTTCTTCTTCTTTCTTCTTCTTCTGTGAGGCATTTTAAAAATATTCCTTTCTATTCTGGAACTATACCGTTAGAAAAGTGTTTATAAACTGTTTTTGCAAGATACAATTATGTCACCTTTTACCTTTTTGGACATACAATGTTATAACTTCATCACTTTATCCAATTAGACATTTGTGTGAAATTCCTGTTATAAATAGTATGCAAATTCTTAAGTTAGGGTGAGGCCAAAAACAAGTTTACGATTCACCCTGACCTTTGACCAGCAAAATCCAATAAGTTAATTACTGAGTCCAGGCGAAGGTTTGTGTAATGTAAAGAAATTAATTCAATATATTCAATGAACAGCACTGATATACACAGGGATATATGCACAATGTATAGATAACATGAAAACATAATGCCTCTGATAATGCCTGTTGCCGGCACAGGAACATAATAAATCAGCACTTCTTCCAACTTTCTACCCAGACTCCATACATAATAAAATCAAGGCCATTATAGAAAACACATGACTGAAGTGGCTAAAAAGTGAATAAACACAGTGGTATGCGAAGTGTGCGTGTGTATGTGTGTGTGCTCCAAGAATAAATATAGGGCACAGGAAAAATGGAGGAAATGTTTGGCCATTAATGTGATTTTGGAACCATTATTTTCCAAGGAGAACACTTCCTTACAAACACACACACACACACACACACACTCACACACACACAGCTTCTTCCAGTTCTGCCCTCTTCCTTTTTACTTGGAAAGAAAGAAGGGCACAAGATCTACAGAAATTTAAAAAAAAAAAAGCCAAGATGTTTTTCTTTCCTCTTTGGAACAATGTTGAGCTCAGAGGGGGAAGAGGATGAAAAAAGAAATGTGTTGAGAAGAAGAACATATTCTTCATTCCTCAGTTTTTTCTCTCTTGGTATAATTAACATGTGTTTTTTCTTTGTCTAATTCTTTACAGATTAAAAAACTGGGATTACCTAGCTTTGTAATGATAACGAATAACATTATGATTACATTTTTGTATGCCGCTGTGTATAGTGTAGAAGCAATCTAAATCTCATGAGTGCTACATCCCAAAGATTTATTGATGTTCTGTATGCACTGTATTTTCTCTACGTCTCAACCTCAGCTCTGTGAGAGCAGAGACATTTATTTTGCCTCATGCTGGGCCTGAGAGCAGAGGGACATCCATGCGTTCCTCACATTCTGAACCAAACCACATGGTGGGTTTAGCCCTAATGATATTTGGATGACTTGCATAAAGGGCATCCAGCATCCATTCTAGATAAGTGGGCACATAATTTGTAAAAGAGAGGAAAAAAGAGCCTCTCTCTTTTGACCCATGGGGTCACACAGAGAGAAAGTCAACGCACAGCATGAGCTTCACATTACTGATCGGACTGCATTCTTTTTTCTTTTTCTTTTTTGCTTTGTCCTCTCATCACGGCTGTCTGTTTAGTTAGAAATAAAACTCTCTGTCTCTCTCTCACACACACGTACAAGAGATATGCACACAGAAAACAACACGCCCTTGTTATTACTGGAAAGTCACAACTGACATCCCCCTGCAGGCGGCTATGTGGCAACTGAACAGTCATACCCCAAGCTGGGTGCACAAAAATACAACACTATCAGTGTGCACATGTGCTGCTTAGTGTTGCAGTATCATGCTCTGATGAGGATACCACCCGTTAGTATTAATACCCCCACAGACAAAAATAAATATCAATTGAGGACCACCTAACTGTACACGTACATTGACGCCACTCTGCACTATACGTGCGTATGAAATATTGTTATCTGATACCCATGCCTAGTATCCGCCTCACCCGAAAAACCGAAAAACGAAGTCACTTACTGCCCTTCCAAGAAACTGTCCTAGCACGACCCTGGTCACTAAGAGGAAAAAGCCAGAAATTGGTTTGGTTATTAGTTTTAGTTGCACCTTTTTCAGATTATGGATAATGTCATTACACTGGATAGACTTTCTGTTGTATCATTTTATTAAAAAAACAAAACAAAACAAACTGTAAACACAACTTTGACACATTATCACCTCATTAAGTTGGTATGAAAACTGTATTAGAGAGACAGCTGATTATCGACACACATGGTAAACACAGGGCTCCATTATTGCTCATTTGTAGTTGAGCTTATTTCCTCCTTGCGAACATAACAAACGTTCACTCTCATTTTACACTGTTTTGTCAAATATCTTTTTTGGTTGCATTGTGCTCCACATTAACAGTGTCTAACTGTTAACCCCCTGGGATTAATAAAGGATTCTGATTCGGATGATTCTGATTCTGATAACTTCTCCTGTCTGTTGGGCTGGTGGGGTACAGTGGGTTTTAAGAACTTTTAAGCTGAAAACAACTGCTGTTCTCAGAACTGCGCTGATGAGAGCAGTGTGATAGCATCAAAGATAGCATCCCTTGCATGGTGTGTATGTTTCTTTGTTTTTATTTTTAACCCTAGCCTATGGTACTACAAAAAATTATCCAAAAAAAGTATTTTATTTATCCCAAATATATAGGATAAGTGTTACTTGTCATCATTGGCGGGGATTTCATTTATTCGTTTAGGACAGTAAACATGATCCAATAAGCAGAACTTAGTGATAATTCTCCATGGGTTCAGTAATACAAGTGATGTCTTTCCAATTATGTGACACATTTTTACCATTAATTTAAAAGAAATGTTGATTAGAGCAGCCTTAAAGAATGGGATGTCTGTAGCAATGATCCAGAATATAAAGGAAGTAATGCACAAGAAGTGCAAATCAGTGCTGATTGATTGGCAACTTTGGATATCATGAATGGAGTTTGACTTGCATCTCATAACCATTTTATACGCCGATAGCTTGAAATTGTCAGTGGATCACTTTTATACAAGTGAAAGTACAAATAAACTACTACTTAATAGTAATGTTTACATGTGGAAAAGCACAGGATGTTGATTTTCTTTTTCTCCGTTGTTTGTACAATGCAGCCAGAAAGGCCTCACCTAAGGGATGTTGCTGCAACCAGAGCCTTTCTTTCCGTCATCTAACGGCTCAACAGACCGCACGAGCATAAACCTTATCAGCAGGCAAAAGAAGTGCCCCTGCTCCGTACCAGAGCTGACAATTAACTGTCATGCAATGACTGGATTTCTCTGATAACCTTTTATTTGTTCCTCCTGCACCTCACCACTCATGCAATCTCACTCCATACATGTCCATCCGGGGAGATATGAGCTGAGGTGAGCTCAAATCTCTTCCGACATATTGTACATATGTCACATCTGTTTTGATAAATGTCTGCTGTGTGTATTAATCTACGCTGGTGTGTTTCCCTTAACATACCACACTTTTGCTTTGAGGCAGTCCAGTGTGACCTAAATGATCTTAACTTTTTCAGGCTGACCACAGTGTAAATCAGAGAGGTCATTAGGCCAGTGAGGGTGTGCAGGTGTATGTGATGAGAGACAGTACCCTCTGGTGGTTAAGTGATAAACTGCAACAAATCAACATAGGAAACTTGAAAAGCCATAAAGAGACAAGTGTTTGTATAAACCTTCCGGCTGCTCCTTTGTATTCTGCACCAAGGGTTCGCCACAGCAGATGAATCCACATTAGTAATTTGGCTGATGTTTTAGACCAGATACCCTCCATGGTGAGAGGGGCTTGTGTCCCCACCTGGAATCAAATCAGGGACCATTCACTTGTAAGGCGAATGCGCAAACCACTACGCTACAGGGGACACTCATACAGAAGAATTTAACTGCCTGAGTAACTTTTATGGAAAAATGAAAACAGAACAACCAACTCTGCCAGTGTCACTTATAAGAAGGAAGAACAACAGAACTGTTTTAACCTTTGTTTAAATATCAAGAAGTCAGTTATGGACCCTCATTTGATTACTGATGTGGAGAGTACAGTTAAGATAGACAGTTGATGAACCAACAGCAAAAATAATTATCAAAGTAATATTTAGTATCAGTAACATGTAACAAAGTTGTTGTTGATAGTACTGTGCAAAAGTTTTAAGCACCTCAATTCTTTATATTTTGCTGGGAAATGGGAAACATGTGCAACAATTCACTGAAACAGACAAACATAAAATGGAAATACTCTGCAGTGACACTCATATTTAAAGCACATGCTGTCCATTTCTTCTGATCCTCCTTGAGATGGTTCTGCTCCTTCATTGGAGTCCAGCTGTGTTTAATTACACTGATTGGACTTGATTAGGAAAGGCACACACCTGTCCACAGCTCACAGTGCATGTCAGAGCAAATGAGAATCATGAGGTGGAAGGAACTGCCCAAGGAGCTCAGAGACAGAATTGTGGCAAGGCACAGATCTGGCCAAGGTTACAAATGAATTTCTGCAGCACTCAAGGTTCCTAAGACCACAGTGGTCTCCATAATCCTCAAATGGAAGAAGTTTGGGATGACCAGAACTCTTCCTAGACCTGGCCGTCCAGCCAAACTGAGCAATGGTGGGAGAAGAGCCTTGGTGAGAGAGGTAAAGAAGAACCCAAAGATCACTGTGGCTGAGCTCCAGAGATGCAGTAGGGAGATGGGAGAA
>VUQH01001659.1:0-19317 GCA_015106775.1 Etroplus canarensis
TCCGATGTTCCTGGCCTTGCTTCCCCTCCACCTGGTTTCTTGCACACACAATACATCTACCTTCCTTCTCTCCATCATATCAGCCAGCTCTCTCTGCCTCCTAACATGCTTTCCCCCTCTCCCCCTCCTTGGTCTTCGGCCAACAGTAGCATAGTTTCCACCGGCACCCTGTTGGCTAATGGCACCGGAGGCGGTCGTTGTTAACCGCAACCGATCCGGTATGGAAGTCGTGTTATGAATCCGCATATTTGATTTGGCAAAGTTTTTACGCCGGATGCCCTTCCTGACGCAACCCTCACCATTTACCCAGGTTTGGGACCGGCACTAGGGCTACACTGGCTTGTGGGCCCCTGTGGCTGGTTACCTACAAATTACACCAATATCCCATTCTAAATGCATAGGCATTAACATGGTGTTGGTTCACCCTTTGGACCTGGCTTCCACTCTTTTGGGAATATGTTCTACAAGCTTTAGGAGTGTGTCTGTGGGAATTTTTGCTTGTTTGTCCAGAAGAGCATTTGTGAGGTAAGGCACTGATGTTGGACAAGAGGGCCTGGCTCACAATCTCTGCCCTTGTTCATTCCAGAGGTGTTGGATAAGGTTGAGGTCATGACTCTGTGTAGGCCAGCCATGTTCTTCCACATCAAAGCTTTCTTGGGGAGACACATAACATTAGCAGTCACTTGGATGAAATCAGTTAGTCAGTCCAAGTGGTCCTGTCCAAGTTGACTAAACCATTGTGCTTCATTTATAAGGGGTGAAAGTGGCATTCCAGCACCTCCATGTTCTTTTTTGAATGAATGTTCAGTCACCCAACTAAGTTTAAGATGCCAAATTTTAATTGGGAATGACAAGGATGGACAGGATTAGAATTAAATATATCAGAGGGACAGCTCAGTTTAAGTGGTTTGAAGACAAAGTCAGAGCACCAAGGTTAAGATAGTATGGACATGTGCAGAGGAGGGATAGTGGATATACTGGAAAAGGATGCTGAAGATGGAGCTGCCAGGAAAGAGGAAAGCGGAAGACCACAGAGGAGGTTCACTGATGCAGTGAAGGATGAAGCATGTTGGTGTGACAGAAGAGGATGCAAGGGGTAGGTTAAGATGGAGACAGACAATCCACAGTGATGACCCCTAACAGGAGAAGCTGGAAACAGAAGAAAAAGACGAAGAAGAAGTCTTTAAATAAAAGTTGCAAACAAAACCATGCTTTTCATTTCAGGCTTGCATAAGTCCCTCCTGATATTGGGGTCTTGGGTAGTCAGTCCTACTTAGCTGCTTAACTGGGTGACAATGTTTCAGTGGGTAATTTTCACTCATTACACTGACCACGAGTGGAATCAATCACAGTAATTAAACTTTGCAGATGCTAAAACAAACTTTTGTTGTCCTGCAAACATTAATTACACAGGTCATCTTTGTTTTTGTCCTATAAAAGCGTGCTCTAAGATATTCACTTACAGTGCTATTAAGGATTTGTATGTGCGCATGCTGTGTTACAGCAACATTATGCTGTTTGAAGAAATTAAATAAAGAGCCTACATCAGCCGTCTTTCAGTAGAACCTCATAATTGCCCATTAGTGTGCTGGCCTGGCATTGTATGTCTTTGTGTATTGTTTTGCATTGTGCAGCGGGACTAGACATGTTTGACTTTCAATACTCTGTTTGGAGACACTGTAATGTAACTTGTTGAATTAATGCTGTGGGAAGTGATGACATTTTTCATTCATAAAAATGATGTTTGCCATGTGGTGTTCATTTTTAATGATGCAGTAGTGGCTTCAGTGGTGAATCCATGGGTGTCACCACTGCAGTCAGTGTGTTTAAGCAGCTGGCTGTGCTGAGACACACACACTAAAACAATTACTTTCTAGTTGGGCTAATAAAGATGTATTGCTGCAGTTGTAAGGTCACCCATTCTGCTGGTGTGGTTATTGATTCTTGGAAGTTAAGACATCATACCCTGAAAGTGTTTCTCTCACAGATGGTCTAATCCTAATGAACCAGACTAACGAGCCAGATGCCTCTGTGCTGCGTTACACAAGGTCCTGGGAGGTTATATGGAAGGAATCCTTCAAATATTTTTAATTGACAGCACAGAGAGGAACCGCGTGTGTGTGTGTGTGTGTGTGTGTGTGTGTGTGTGTGTGTGTGTGTGTGTGTGCAATCTGATGTAATGTGAAATTCTGGTACATGAGCTGGCATAATGTTTGGTAACGATGAATGTTTTAATGAATAATTCAAAGAGATACATTAGGAATTAGATTTGAAAGGGAAGCATTTTACCCAGGTTTCAGATGTTTTAGATGCATCTTGTTTTCTGGAGTTTCCTGAAAAAAAAACCAGCTTGCAAGGTAGTTTATAATAAATTTAGTGCATGAACAAAATCGTAAAAACAAGTTATGATCCAGCCTTCAAAAATAAAATAATGTTTTTAGTTATTGCTTTTTTAGTGTCAGTGTATGGTTTGATGATGGATGCAGAGTAACCATCCTGCAATCCACTTACAATGCTATGTATTATACAAATGTCCTGAGCATTTTGCCTGCTTGTGTTTTGGCTGGCAGGCTGTCTGCCTTTATGCTTGTCTCGTTCTATATGCCTGTCTGTTTTTTCCTGCTCGCTTTCCATCTGTCTGCCTCTGTATTTACTTGTAATCTGTTTCTACATCAGACTTGAGTGATTGGCAGCCAAGACATTAGGAAGTCAAGATCAAGCCACACACTTATTGGGTACATTCATCATTCAAACTGCAAGATGGCACTTAATGATTGCAGCAGAATCAGAATTTAATGTTGCCACTATTTGCGATGACACCAACTGCAGTTTCAAAATAGTCCTATGACCTACTGCATCTTTTTAATATATTTTTTAAAGCACTAGAATAAACATCACCCTGCATGTTAGAAGATTTGGCCATTAGAGGTGTACAAGCAGGCATCCATTTTCTGTTCCTCACTGGTTCCACAGCAGATATATTCTCCAGTAGAGGGCAGCATAGACAGCTGAGAAGTTAGAGTGTACAGATGGGAAACTAAACCTTTTATCTCTTCTCTTGCAGGGCTAAAGTGTTTCGAGGAAGGAAGGTCCTTGGGGAATATGATATCAAAGTGGAGCAGGTATCATACTCCATTTTATAATTATATGATGCAACAAAAACATTCATGAAAGGTTGAAAAGAGATGAGGTGAACTGATATTCTGTTCAGCATTATTCATATTAAAATATCTACAGAGGTTCTACATCCCTAAGACCATGTCTTTTCATAGCTTTGGTGATTTGAAAGGAATTCTTTTTTCTCTTTAGTTTACAAAACCTGGAAAAGTAATAATACTATTATTAGCCTCAGCTGTATTTAAAGCCATTTAGGCTGTATTGTCCTGATAAACAGACTTCACCATGTTAACAGGCTAAATAAAATATGGAGATGGTAAGTATTACCTGCTATACATCGTAGTATTGGCCTTGACACATAGCACCTCAGCTTAATGGTGTTAACCTTTAGCTCCAGGGTGCTCATAAGTCAATGGCAGCTCTCACAGCAGACTAAAGCTTCCTAACATTAACACATAAAGTTTGTATCAAGAAATGAAACCTCTTTATTGGTTAAAAGCTTAAATCAAAAACTGTGATTCTGATTACCTTAACACACACGTGTTTGATATGTCTTTAATTATTCTTATGTGGGCTTCACTCATATACGAACTCACTCAACAGGCACTTTTAGAACTTTTCAGAACCCTTTTAGCTCAATACACCTGAGAGCTGCTTCCACAGTTCCTAATTTGGCCCTTTTTTTTTACAGAAAAATAAGCAGTGATTTTATATTCGTTAGGATTACAACGAGCAATACATTTTCTCAGGTAACATTTCTTTTTTGCAGTGAAGGAGTTGCTATGCATAAATGTGTGGGCATATTGTGCTGTGTATTTAGTTTTGCTCATGTTGGTTTAAATAGAGCCTTTGGCTATCATAGTGGTTTCATATTGGTTTAACCAACTAACCATAAAATGATTTTACAGTACTTGGTTACTGCACGTGAGATGAGTATTCTCTGGGGTTTCACACCAAACAGTTTCACACCTAATAGAAGTTGACAGTTAAATTACAACCTCAAGCCTCACCACAGAAGTGAAATAGACATGAGTGGAGACAGAAGTCGGCAGCTATGAGTCACAGAGAAGTCTTTACTGTGTTTTCAACCACAGCAAAGAGCAGCAACATGTATTTTTCCCTATGGTTTCTGTATACTGTATAATACAGTGAGAATGTGTAAATAAATAACAACGGCAAAACTGTGGGCTGTGCAAAAGTGTCATGTCCTTTTTCTGCTTCTGCAAAGGTAATTTGTTAGAGGTGAATATAATTTTTTTTTTAAATTTTGATCCCAGCATTAGTAATTAATTCAAATGATTAAAGAAGAATAATGTGCCCACTGTGGCAGTAGTTATAATTATGGAAAGAGGTGACACATTGCATGAAATGTCTTGTACAAACCTTCAACATTGAAAATAAAATCATGTGATGTGTAATTTAGGTATGATTATGTACTGTCTGCATCAACACGATGTAACTGATCAAACTGTCATGTGTTCACCTTTGGTTCACTCAGGCTGAGTTCTCAGAAATCAACCTTGTCTCACATTCAAATGGAACCTGTAATGTGGACATGCAGGTCATCAGAGGCGGGACCAAAGTGGTCAGGTCAGCACCACACAGACACAGACACACACTTTCACACAAATAGAGTAATTGCCAAAATATTGTTATCCTGACTTGAGTTAATTTGAGAGAATATATATATATATATACTTGACTGCGGTCTGCAATATAACTTCTCAGTAAGACCTCATATCCTACTTCGAGAAAGGTTCTAGCTTTCAGTGTCACTTATCATTGGGCATTTTTAGACATCACTGAAAGTGAAAAGAAACATAGACAGAAGCAGGGTAATGTGTGGTACGATAAGGGTCACTGGGACAGCTATTTCTGAGTTAATTATATCTCCATAAAGTGGGGATATGATGGAATCAACAGACCCGCTGCCATTGCTGCCGCCACCACTGCCACCACTGCCACCACTGCCACCACTGCTGCAGATCCTTTGTGTCATTGCAATGACGCAAAAAGTATTTAACACAGGATCTTGAATTTTGACACAGTGATAGACCATGAAACCATGAGATATGGAATTGTTGAGATTTTCAGGGATTTTTGAAAATAAAGCTTGGCCACCAAGTACTGTTGTCTATTTTTTTTTTCTTTTTACATTTTTAGCCATGTCTCTGTAACTATTTGTCCATTCTGCACGAAACAAAAACTAAACTGATCGTGGGATCATATACTTTCATAATGACTGTTTCTTCCGCCATTGCAAACTGCTGCTGTGTGGCTGAAATAGGTAAAAAAAAATGTCTTGGATATTATGGAATCAGCTTTGCTTCTGCATATGTCAGGTCTTAATCATCCAATTTACATTAAAAAAATAAAAAACAAATTGACCATGTCATCAAGCATTGTCAAGTGGGGTTGGGTCAGGTCAAAAATCATTAAGAAATAGGAACTTTTTAGCCATATACTTTTATTGGTCGCACAGCAACCATTTAACTTTGGCTGTCATAGAAAATAGTAAAACTACAATGGATTAGGAAGCAACAAGTGCTGTTGATGCTAAATAGTCTATTGTGCAGGTGAAATAATCCGATCTCCAATCCCAGAATGCAGCTATGACTTCTTACCAACTAGACCTAATCCCATGACCCCAAACCTACTCCAGATATAAGCTGGTATGCTCACAAAATACCCAAAATTTGTAGTAGTTTTACTGCCGTTGCGAGGACATTTTGTCCTCACAAAGAAGTACAAGGCACACCAGTACGCATGACACAAACTATTCTCTTAAATCATAGCCACTATGCACCCACGAAAATAAATCATCACAAAAATGTCACCACTTTGGAAGACATTTGATCCTCGTGAAAGAGCAACCAGACTTACAATTTTGTCCTGCCTTGCCCTGTTTATGCATCAATTAATGGTGATGTGCAGATCTTTCTTTAAGATCAGAGAGAAAAGCTTCAGAATACATTTGGAAATAATAAACATTGTTCACTGAAAGCTCTGATCAGTGGAAAAAGGGCAGAGGCGTATGACCACAACCATCACCCACAGCACAGTAGAGCTGCCTGTAAACATATGAACCTACTGTAAACCAGACAATCACGTAGGCATCCTCACACACCACAAACCACACTGACACAGACACTAGTACTCCGCCTGAAGACTGGCCATAACTCCTACTACTGTGAAACGAGCAAAACCAACAGGAAATGAAGACTGTAGCATCAGCCTTAACATCTGCACCCTGCAATTATGCTTTATGAGGGGAAAGGTCTGCACATGCTCACACACAAACATAGCAGTAAACAGTGACAACCGCTGAAGATAATGTGGAGTGAGGAAAACTTTAAATCACAGCAGATGGAATGATTCACACAGATATGTCTCAACAGCGTCATGTCCACAGAAGCCTTATGTTTTTTTGTGGAGACGCTAAATTGGTTTACAGCATAAACATCAGTGCGTTTTCTGCCTGTTTGATGCACAGTTTTTAGACCTGGACACACCTACAATTGATTCTGTAATTACATTGTGTTGATCGATTTCAAGTCAGAGCAGTGATTTCCTAACTGCAAAGATACTGCATGTTGCTAAGTAACCTCTATCCCTGAAGAAGATCTATTTTTTCCAGACTCTGAGCATGTCACTACACAGTCCACAACTCTGTTGTCATTTCAATCTGTTTCTCTTTTTAAAATAATAAATATAGTAAACAATAAGCTATTATTTTTGATAAATTTCATCCTAAACTCCAATCTTTGAGTTTAACTGGTCATTTAGCAAAGAGAGCACGATTATTTACAGGTCCACTTAAACACTGTATGCACTTTTTCCAGTTTGCCTCTTGCTGATTTTATCTCAGCAGTACTCATGGAACATTTGCCAAGCTGGTTGGTGCATGAATGCACAGTTAGCTGCCATATGCTCAGACACAGACATGTACATCCCGTCAGGTCAAATGAAAAAACATGATGTACGGCAACACTATAAGAACAATGATATGACATGCCTTTAAAATACTTTAACTGCTTCTTTGACTTATTAGTTTTTTATTTTCTTAAAGAATGATAAAAACAGTCAGTATCAGCAGATACCCTGGAAAAACCAACCAATGCATTAGTTTGTTTCTGAATATTCTGCTTAGTATCACTTCATTTTCTTAAACAGAAGGTTAATCGGATTATGATTGAGATGCATATTAATATACATTTGCTAAATTAAGTATTTATAGCATCAGTATATGGGACTTCCTCAGAAGAACTGCAAAGGTTATTGCAACTGCAATCGGTCAGTGCAGCAGTGCGGCTCATTGACAGTTTTTGGGATTTTGGGCTCACCTCTACCAACAGAGCATCTAATCTCTTGTGAATCTTTTCAGTGTTTAGATGGAGAGCTTCCATACAGTATGTTCAGCCATACACATGGAAATCCAGGTCAAATAAAGAAAGGAAATGCACACCCTTCTAAAGGTCTCATAATTTTTGATGAAAAGACTTCAAGAGACCATTTATTGTCATGTCGACTTAAAATCTTGAGTTAGTAGAGAAATTACCAGTTTGTTAAAAAATCACCATCTCTTCCAGATCTTTAATATTCAGGTGCCAGATGCAACTAACATATTCACAGGAAAACTGCAAAAAAAGGCAAAAAGGTGCCATGTTTTAACGTGCATTCATGATCCTCTTTTACTGATCTCAACAAATGGTCTCAATTATAAAATGTTATGCACGCACACAAGCATCATTTCCACCTAGGTCTTTGGCCACAAATGAATGTAAACACCCCTTTATTTCATCATCGTTATTTCAATACACCAAAATGCCTTTCACATGTCAAGTTATTAGACATATTAATCACTGAAGAAGTCTCTGAAGTGTAGAAAAAGAAATGCAAGTTTGTTTGTCTCACTTCCGGAATCAAAAACAGACGAAAAAGTACTGAAGGGAAAAGAAATGGCTGATCAACCATGAAGTTCCAAGCAAGGGACCCTGGCAAAGGTAAAATTTAAAAAATAATGAATACAGACAAACAGCAATAATAGTAATAATGATGATAATGATAGGCTTAATACACCGTAGTACTTTTTTGTATTAAATGCAAGTTGGTATGTTTGTTGACACAATAAAATATGATGACCATAAGAAATGCAAGCTCAGTTTAAATTGGTTGTTTTGTTTCGCCAGTTCTGTCTCACTCTAGTTTTCCTATCCACTTTAACTTACCATGTATGCACTAGAAAACTAGTGTAAACATGGTTTGCACATTTTGATTCCACATCATTCCTTCACAAATACCAATCCATGTGGGGGAAAGGTGTACATATGTTTTTTCGGTGCCGTGCGCACTGTTTATGCATCAATACATGGTCTCTTTAGATTCATTTTATACTGGAAGCTAGTTTGGAAGACTGTGGCACCACTGAATGATGGTAATACTGATGATCTCTACTGCCAGTAATGAAGAGATTACAGTCACATTAATTGCTATGTCCTCTCCACCAGAGTCTTTTTTAGTTTCTTGGAGTGTCTGATTAGTATTCTCGGTGCATGAAGAGCTGGTGGTGGTCACACTGCGGCAGAGTTTTCACTCTGTTTTCTCTCGCGCTTTTCTACATCTCTTTTTCCGCTGTCTTCTTTCTCACACCTCTCCTGTCTCTCTCTCTGCTTTGCCTCACATTCCCTCGCTGGCATGGGTGCATACAGAGACAAAAGAAAAAATAACAACAGTCATGCCCTGTCACTGTCAGCCATTCACTGAGATGAACTGCACTGAATATTGTTTTTTGACCTTAGTGCGCTGGTCATAAATTGCTTCTCTAAGCTCCAGTGATGTGGGTGTTTTCCTTTGGAGACCTACACAAGAAAAAAGAAAATCAGACATGATTTTAAATCATAAACCACACGCTAGGAACATGTTACTCTTTACAATTTAGCATTTACTTTTTTATGCACGATCATTCCTTATTTTCTCTCAGTTGATGGCTTCTACTGCACTGCAGTCCTCATCACTGCTAACTGATTGTTGGCTTGCAGAAGGCTGCAAACAGCCACCTCTGTGACACTAGCAGTTTCATTTTCACCTGCCATGATGAGATTACCCAGCGTGATAAAATGTGTGGGAGGCATACACAGCTCTTTTCCCACCCCAATTTTACCTCCAGCAAGGGGCAGTAACACGAAATTAGGTTTCCATGTGATACCTAGAACCAGCAAGGGCAGAATTATAACTGTTAGTACAAACATTAAAAATATAACTCAATAGTGGCAAATGTACAGTCATTCATATTAATCAGCAAAATATATGTGGTTTGTCCAAAAAATCATGAAAGGAGAGTAATGGATCTTATATTGGACTAAATACATTATTAATTGGTTATATTTGAAAATGTTTTCTTGCCAGATACAGTTTTTAATGTTTAAAGCTTATGAATTGATTTAATCAGTTCTGGTTTAAAAATATCAAAGCAATGACAGTGGAGCTTTTTCTACACATGAGTCAGATGCAGGCTTATTTTCTATTCTGTTTCAACACTGTGTTCATACTCAGGCATAATAAAACACTTTTTTCATGTAGAAATTGATAAGGAATCAAAAGTCATCCAATAAAGAATCAGACCTGTATGCAGGACCAATTGGTATCAGTACAATTCTGTCAGTTTTGATCTCTGTTTAGCAGCAGCAAAGAAGTGAAAGCAGAACTGTTGTTGACTGATGCTTTAATACTCAAAACAAGACTTAGTATTGATACTTCACTGTAGGTATCATTCCACCCTGACTAGAGGTGAACAGGTCATTGAGACCAATATTAACATCCTTCTGGATAGACACTTTTATATACATACACAGCAATTTGGTGAGTGTCTGTTTAGAATTTTTGTTGAGTTATTTACTGTATCACTTTGTCTGTCCCCTACCCTTTTAAACTGCTTATTTCCTTAAGTACTAGATTGAAACATGAAGGATCATCAGTCATTTTGCCTAAGATTCACTGCTCAATTTTATTCAAGTGCCCCCATATCCATTTACTGCTTGAAACACAAGCGTGCATGAAAAGGGTCAGGTATTCAGAAGCAAAACTTTTCTCTCATTCGGCTGTGTAGATACAGAAGACACTTATGCTGTTTGAGTTTCCAGTGATCCCTGTAGCACTGCACATTATATAAGGATATTGTTTAAATACTTATTTCATTTCACATTAAACATAATGTGGTATCATTTAATATCAATTACTCACTTCAAGCTTCATTTGCTATCAAATTCCTTCATGTATTAAGCAAGAGGAAATCCTCTCTCATATGACTTGAGTGCTTATTCTAGACCCCTCACAATAATCTGTTCTTGGAGGAGAGATAGGAGGAATATGTAATTTGAATTTTTACAGTTAAAGTTTCATTAAGAATAGTTTAACACATTTCATTTATGGCTGTGTGGGTTTACTCACTTTATTACGACCTTTGTTGTTCTACATCCAAAAGTGCAGCTCAGTTGCATCTGCCCTCCAATTTTCTTTTAGTCAAAACACCCTAACTGTGACACTCTCAGTTGTGACTTTGAAGATGCAAGCTTATTAAGGACCTACATCTGTAAGTACAGAAAACCTAGAAGTCACACATGTAAATTTATTCTGAATTCACTTGTCTTTATGTTTCCATTCCAGATCATTCAGGCCCGACTTTGTGTTGGTGCGCCAGCATGCCTTCAGTATGGCCCAAAACGAGGATTTTAGGAACTTGATCATTGGTTTGCAGTATGCTGGTGTCCCCTCAGTCAACTCTTTGGACTCCATCTACAACCTCTGTGACAAGCCTTGGGCTGTAAGCAATTTGAGCAACACAAATGTACTCTAAAAAGTATTTTAATCACTTTACATTGCAGTGATGCGGAAAGGCTTTTTAAACAAGAGTTAGGAGTGTCATGCAGAGTAAAGTAACACATGATGAAAACACATAACAGAGCAAAAACATTATGACCCTATTATCACTATATGAATCATATGCATATATGTATGATATGTTGTGATAACTCATTAGGCAGTTTAGTGTGCAGCATATTCACCTCTGCTGTTTTTCTTTTTTCTTCTCCTTTCTTCCAGTTTTCCCAGCTGATCAACAATCAGAAGAGATTGGGTGCAGATAAGTTCCCTCTCATTGATCAGACCTTCTACCCCAACTACAAGGACATGGTAAAGTTCTTTTCTTTTGATTACACACTCTATGATGTTAGTCAGCCTGCAGCAAACTCACACCTATATGTCTACAGCTGAAATGAGT
Source organism: Etroplus canarensis (assembly GCA_015106775.1). Taxonomy (NCBI): domain Eukaryota; kingdom Metazoa; phylum Chordata; class Actinopteri; order Cichliformes; family Cichlidae; genus Etroplus; species Etroplus canarensis. The sequence goes on from VUQH01001659.1 coordinate 11,393, forward strand.
CCATTGAAGAACTTTAAATTTGCAGATTTATTTGCTTTACATTCTGTTTTCTCAGAACAGTGAAACATTCTCTGAAAGAATGAGATAAAGTTGCAGATAGTCTGTTAAGTATTTTTCAATATAGCTACAGTTTTTAGTAGACGCACTCCTACATCACTATCTTATTTGGCTAAATACATGTATTTACCTTAAACTCTTAAGAATAGAATACCAATCTGAGAATTTACTCTGTATCAGGAGTGAATCACAAGATTCAAGTCATTGTGATTACTATATGGTGCCTTCATGTATCACGTGGCTAAATCCTTAAGGTGAGTGTTTTTGTTGGATGGGCCAAGGTTGCTAACAGAATAAGATTATTGTAAAGTAAGTTTAAAATAAGTTACTTGTTATTATCCTTGTAATAAAGGAAAGCATGCTTTTTACATGTAAGCATTTAATTTAAATGTAAAATGCACTCAAGGGGTATAGTATAGAGGTTAGACACACAAGTTTCTTTCATTAAATGATGTGCACTAATTAGATTGCCTTCTTAGAAACATTCTGAAACTTTTGAAAATTTTAGAAAAATCCTCATTAATGGTTTTCATTTTAAATGTTTTCTTATTGAAGTCCTGTAATTCTTATTATCATTGATTTTTGGTAGGTGAAGAGAATTCAAAAAGGAGACTGTGACACACTGTGATCCACTGAGACATTTTATATACAATCTTTTTTGGTACATGGAAATAGAAAACTCTATTCAGACAGAAACAGACAGATAAATACAAACCAAAACAAGTCTTACAGTATAAAACATACATGAAATTGTTTAATGTTTCACTAAAGCCATACAGTTAAGTTGCATTATCATATCAGTCATTTAATTCCATATGAACATATTTTCAAATTGACATAACTCGATGTATCATGCAAATTACTGCACAGTGTGAGTTAAATGTAAATAGTTAAACGTGGCTATAATATGACAGTGGCATGTGCTTTAGTCATAATGCATTTTAATCTGTATGACTTTAGTAAAGTTATCCAGCAACAAGACAGGGGTCAACTCAAAATCGATGCAGAGTTATGTTGAGTTACATTATTTTAATCATAAATTATACCAGTTCTTTTTCTTGGTTTTTGACAAACGTACTTTTCTTGAACTTTGAGAGGAATCCACTTCCTTATTCAGTTTAGTTGAGTTTAGTTTGAAAAAAGGTGAATTGAACCTTGTCCTGTTACATCATTTCCTCTATAGAGAGGGAGCTTGGCTTCTACAGGTGGCAGTGCAGTTGTTAAAGCGTTGGATTAGATTTTTGGCACAGGAAATAGTACAACCAATGAAACTAAACACAAAAACACAAGATAAGAATCTGTCTACTGTAAGAAAAGATCTAGTTAGCCTTTAAAATGTTAATTCTTACTGAAATACAGTATTTACAATCTCATACATTTGAGATAAAACTGTGATTTAGATGACCAAGATTCATATATATCCTGCATCAGATTAAGTAAAATATAATTAATTCTGGAATGTCTGGTGGTGTTTTCTCTGTGTATACAGCACTGTGCAAAGGTTTTAGGCACTTTAGATTATTAGCCATTACACATTACCATTATTATCTGCTCCAAATTCATCATGCAACATGATACCAAACAAACCCATCATCCCAAATAACTATCTCTAGAAGAACAAAGAGTCCTGCAACAGATGGTATGGTCCCCACAGAGCCTTGATCTCAAAATCAGGGAGTCTGTATGGGTTTACATGAATAGACAGAAGCAACTGAGATAGATTAAATCCACAGCAGAACCATGAAAAAATTCTCAGAAATGCTTAGGACAAACTACCTGCCAAATAACTGCATGTTAATGTACTGAAAAGAACCAGTTCTTTAAAGACAATAGGTGCTCATAACAGATACTGATCAATTAATAAAAAAATAAATAAAGATAACATTTATGGCAAACTTTTAGTGCCTAAACCTTTCACACAGTTTTGTATATACAGTGTATTTCCATTTGTATGGGACAGTTATAGGATGCTATATAAAGATAAAAAGCTGCTAACCAGGAGGTGTGGAGGAAAGGGAGCAGTGCTGCTGGAGTGGACCATGGATTGGCATACACTATGTATAGAAAAGGTTGTGGCAGCTTCTTTCTATTATTTACCTTCTATCGTTGCTTATTGTAAAACTTCCTTATAATTATTACAGCTAATGAACACCTTTTCTCTTCATAACCTGTTATACATTATGCATAAACAAATTTGAGGTCTTTCATATTTTTCATGCAGATGAAATTTTTTTTCTCTGGGTTAAAAGATTAGTGCTGGATCTCTTGAAAACAGCAAGTGAGCTGGAATATGTGAAAGCCCTGCAGTTTGTAGAAATTTTCCAAACTTTACCGTAACAACCATATGAACTCTGCTTACGGAAGCTCAGGGTAAAATTATGCTTCTTCATATCTAAAACTGGCCAATTTTTAATTGAAATCAATTGATATTTTCCACTCCAAATCTGATCTACATAAGCCAAAGCGGTTTTTATTTTCTTGAGGCATATTAGGAGACATATGAAGTAAAATGAATCTCAGAATTACAGGTCAAGGGTCAGTCATGTCTAAGAAGTCTTTCTCAGGTTGTGGTCCACCCCGGTACCAGCTACAGGTTGTGTCAGAGCGGCGGATACAAGCATACTGCCGAGCCTGCTCCCCGTTTAGGCTGTTATCCAGCAGCCAGTCAGTCCACAAGCACTCATTTTCTCCTGTAGATGCACATGGCACTGTGTAACAGGTGTTGATCTGATAAGAGAAAAATAAGCATTTCATTCCTTTAGTCTGTCACTCATCCATCATTTATCAGTGAAATAGCTCTCCCTGGCATTATGAATTAAATTTGGATGAAGATTGGAGGAGAACTATAGACAGGTAATATCACCCAAGGGTCCCATTATTGCATTATTACATGATGCTACAAAGAAATGTTGATTAGGAAATTTTTCACATGCTTGCAAGATATTTTTTCTACATTATGAAGACGGTTTGAGGCAAAGCAGCAGCAGCAGATGAGAAGAGTGACCTATTCGCTGTAACAGCTGTTACTGTTTCTTAGTTGAAGCTCATGTGGATGTCACATACAGACAGATGTGCGTGAGAAAGATGCATATGTATGAAGAGTGAATGAACATCCCTTACTCACTCTGCATTCACAGCCCATCTGGTATCTGTAGTTGAGATTCTTCTTTTGTGACAGTGATAAGTTGTCCCAAGACTCTACCAGATCACACTGGCCAATAGAAATCCTTCCATCGCTCCACATACTTCCTGTTTGGTGACACTAGCATTTAGACATGCATTCAGCAGAGCAAATTATGTTGCTGTATCTAAAAGCCACAGTAAAAAAAAAAAAAATCCTAACACTTCTAATAACAATAAACCAATGCTTTCATAGCTATATTAATTCACAAAATAATAAAACCATACTTATCATAAATATGTTCATATTTTTAAAGTTAAAAAAACATGCTAAACATGGTTAGTTATTTTACTTCCTCCCAGTTTTCTCAGATACCTTTATTATAAATAAGTTAAGCTAACAGACTTTTGCTTTATATTTAAGTGACAGATATGTATGTGATGATCAGTCATTTAACTCTCACCATGAAAGGGAGTAGTTTCCACCCAAAACAGAGAAAATGAGTACAACATCTTTCTGTACAGTTGTACTGACCATAGCACCAATGTACCAACTGTAACTTTTTCCTACAAAATGTAGTATATAAATTACTTATTGCATACTATACCTGAGAGCAGATACCCTGCTTTATTGTTAGAGTCCAGCTTGACTCCGCACAGAGAGGAGAAGACTGGAGTGTACACATATTGGATATCCTTGGCCTTGTCAAAACCTTTGAACATCTGAATACAGAGACATGCAGGAAGAAAAGAGTGGAAAAGCTTTTTACTTCAGAGACTGAGTAAATGTACATTTAATTCAGTGCAGTATAGACAGCAGAAGTGTAGTGCAGGAGGGATGATAGAAATATTTTCTTCATATGTTTCCAAAATATGAAGTCAGAATTTTAATGCCTTAATCAATTAAATTCAAAATCTACAAATGAAAAATGGATTTTTTTTTTATACTGAGCAGGCATTCTCAGACAGAGCAGATGTTAATCCTTCTCAGCATTCATTATTAACACCATGAGGTCATGTGGAGATAGACAATTGCACACATTTGGAACATTTCAGCAGGACTTTTGTTTTCACTTTTCTAAAAATATTTTGACATTTTGCCCTCATTTGACAGTTAATGGAGCGACCAGAAGCTTTTAATGGCAGAGGGGGGGTTGATGTTGTAGTATGGTGTATGTGCCTTTCAGACATTTAATATGCCTGTTTGTAAGGCTAATTATACTTTGTTTACTTTATATGGCAGATTATAGCTAACATCCACATGAACCACAAATGCACTGCAGTATTAACTGTGAAAAAGGGTATGTCTGTGGGACCAGAACTCTCACCTTAATCATTTTGATTTCATATTGGATCATCTTCATGTAAGGTGAGGAGCTGTTGCTAGGCGAAACAATCTTCTCTCCAGAGATCTTGGCCCTTATCACTGTTTGGGAAAATACCACAGTATCACAGTAGGATTAGGATTTATCCTGCAAGTAAATTAAAGAGGCAAGATGAGAAAGTGATTTACATACTAGAAATAATAGATAGATAGATAGATAGATAGATAGTCTGTCATTTTTTCTCACAGACAATGTGTGGTTCCTCTCAGTAGTGATACAGGATACAGGATGTGTCCTCCTCTCCTCTGGGAGGGAAATCAAAACTCCCATGGAATAACAAGTAGCTCTCTACTTGGTCACTCCCATTTACTAACTACACACACTGTATGTGCATAGAGTATATACTGCACCACATATACACACAGAGCACATTTCAATTCTAAAACCTCTGAGCATATTAATTATAATCAAAATTTTATCAATATTGATCGCTTTAAGCATCATGACACCAGCATTAAAGGCTTTATTGCTGCTGAACTAGTTTTACCTTCCACTAAATATATTGCATTGTTATGCTTTCATAAAAATACATTTTATGACATTTCTTTCACGCTAGTAACATGCTGGCAAAACAATTACTCACACAGAAATTTATACTGTAATACCTCTCAGGTTAACTTTAATGAAAAAGTCATACCTGATAGTTGCTTTAACTGAAAAGCATAAACATATGTACTTAGCAGCTTGAAAGATGTGGTATAAATGTGGATGTGAATGTAAACAGATGTACACTTCATTGTTTTCCAAAGAATAACAAATTTTCATGCACTTCACAAAGAATTTTAACCATTTTGCAAACAATTAAATTTAATCAGATGGTTTTTAAAGCCTGATCTACACTTTTGCATAGAGGCCTATTATCAGCAATTGTCAGTCCTCTGCATCAATCTCCTAGTATGGCTGCTAATCCAAGTTAATAATTTTATAAGGCTAACTGATCATCAGAAAACCCTTTTGCAATTGTGTTGCACAGCTGAAAACCGTTGTACTAATAAGGGAACAAAAAAGAGAGCATGGCATGCTTTAGGTTAGTTAACATCAGCAGTTGTTTGTTTGAAGACCTGTCAGTCTATTGTTTAGCCTAGAAAGGAAGGCTATTCAATGCGAGAAATTGCGAGGAAACTTAAAATCTCTTACTATGCCTTCAGAGCGCAGCATAAACTGGCTCTAACAAGGATAGAAAAAGAAGTGGGAAGCCCCGATGCACAAATGGGCAAGAAAACAAATATCTGAGTGTGTAGTTTAAGGCAAAGAGATCGTCAACTGGCAACTGCACTAAATAGTACCCGTCACACACCAGTGTCAGTATCAACAATGAAAAGGCAACTTCAAGATGCTGGACTTCATGGCAGAAGAAAAAGCTCTATCTTTGAATGGCCAATAAAAAGAAAAAACTGAGATGGGCAAAAGAGCACACATACTGGTAGACTGGAAGAAGGTGTTGTGGACAGATGCTTTCAAGTTTGAGGTACTCAGCTCAAACAGAAGAACATTTGTGAGATGCAGAAAAAATGAAAATACACACATGCAGATGGTATGGAGGAACACTAAAAAAAACCCAATCCATCTTGTTGGAGATGCTCCAGAAAGCATGGGGTGAAATGTCATCAGTTTGCCTTGAAAAATATAAAGCTAGAATGCCTAAGGTCTGCCAGGCTGTAAGCTGCAAAAGGTGTTTATTTTTTGTTTTTTGTAAATCAAGGTCAAGTTTGAAGAACACATTCATCATTTCCATTAAAATCATTATTTTTTAACTTTGACAATGTCAGCATGTCCTGTTCATTTGCTGTGTTTTCTGTTCAGAGTAATTCATGTCTGTTTTCATGGAAAATAAGAGAATTTCCAATTAATCTCAAACTTTTGAGTGATAATGTGTGTGTGTGTGTGTGTGTGTGTGTGTGTGTGTGTGTGTGTGTGTGTGTGTGTGTGTGTGGGTGTGTGTGTGTGTGTGTGTGCATATGAACATGTATGCATTAAGAGGTTGGACAATTATTTCTGTTTGTTTTTTTTAGCACAAGCTACAAATGCTACCGTGTTCAGGTTATTAAATTATGTCCTACAGCTGTAACACAGTGCTACAGTTCGTGCATTTCTCAGGACATTATTAGTGATAGCATGGTCGTATTTCAGGTTATGTTAAAAAAAAAAATAGCCCTGTTGATGACTAATTTATTAACAGATTGATGATGCTGGTATATGGGAGAAACTAGAGCCAAACTGTTGTCACATATATGCTTTGTAAGGATCCTTCAGTGCCACATTTTAACAGGTATGGCTTCAGCATTTTTTCAAACCACAGGATAGAATGATTAACTTCTTTAGAATTCTCTAACATAGATATCATGAAGCTACAGGTGAATGTGCCGTGTGCTGTTTTCACAGGGGGAAAACCACGTTAATTAAAGAAATGGTAGTATTTGTTATTTTAACTTGTTCTAACAAGTTATGATATCTGGCTAGCAAAACAGAGTATTTTAACCTAAATACCTAAATAAACTTTTCCTAAACCTAATCAATTATTTTTGTGGCTAAATGCCACCAAACATTTTCAGAAACTGAACCTGCATGTCAGGAAATTACTTTTAATGTGTGCCCAATGCACCTGACCAGGCTTTAGTATGTGTTGCTCCAACAACTCCAACTTGTTCTATCAAATACCAGAATTTTCACCAAAAAAACTGGTTATTTCTTTTGCTAGAAGCCTTTGTGCTTGTGACATTTTTAATGTAAACAAGCAAACATGAAAAACAAACAGTATGAGTAAAATCAATTCAAAATATATATTTTCTACACAGGCAATCAACTGGTTATGATTATGTGGCATTTAGATGCATATGCAATACCCCCTTAAAGAGTTATCTTGTAAAATAAGTCAACTGGAAAAGTTAGCATTAAAAATTTTTAAACCCCTCACAAAACGTTAACGAGGTCTTTATATAATAGACAGCACTTGCAATGAACAATAATCGGATTTTTATTTTGCAATATATATGAAATTAAAACAATAAAGATTTAAACATTACCAAGAATTTAAAGAGTCATATCCACATCAGTTTTAATTGTAAGCCTATCAAATATTTTGTAATAACGACCATGCTTGCTTTTGCTTATATACTCATAATTAACAACATAAATATTATTTGATGAATTCCCTGTAATGTCATCATATCATCCAGCTCTTTTCTCTGTAAAATAGAGAACGGAGTCCCTTCTAGTGAGATGATAATATAAAAGGGGAAAAAAAGCCAGAAATGGATCAGGCAACCTTTGTAAAATCATGAAAGAGAGAGAAAAGTAACAGTATTAGGGAGAGGGTGAGAAAGTGTGAACCTCACCCTCACACACATGTTATCTCTAACATAG
>VUQH01001670.1:0-10395 GCA_015106775.1 Etroplus canarensis
CCACCCTCTGCATGTCCTCCTTCACTACATCCATGAATCTTCTCTGTGGTCTTCCTCTTTTCCTCCTGCCTGGAAGCTCCATCCTCAACATCCTTTGTCCAATATATCCACTATCCCTCCTCTGAAAATGTCCAAACCATCTCAGCCTTGCCTCTCTGACTTTGTCTCCAAACTTCTCAACATGAGCTGTCCCTCTGATGTACTCATTTCTAATCCTGTCCATCCTGGTCACACCCAGGGAAAATCTCAACATCTTCAGTTCTGCCACCTCCAGCTCTGCTTCCTGTCTTTTTGTCAGTGCCACCTATTCCTTTTGTGCTGGCCAATTTTTGATGGTTCTCATCTTTTAGATGGTAGACTTACTGCTAATTGCACTGTGATAGCTTCAAATATTGCTTTGCCACACATGTTGCATACCACTTCTAATTTTGTAGATGGTGATGATCATGATCTTATTGATCGTGACTATGGAGGGAGTGGTCCTATTGGTCAACTCCCATATTGGGAAGATGGTTGGAGCCTTTGTTTCACCATTGTGCTAACATCAGTAATATGATCAATGCTGATTTGATCACATATGGACTTAGTTACTACTGACCATGTAGTCATAATACTTCGGAATTCAAAAACTTTCATTTGGTGAACAAGATTAACTTGTCCAGTATACGACTGTTTGTGAGCTTCCTTGACTTCTAAATGGATTTTAATTCTCATTTGTGCAATAAAGCAAACCAATGACAAGAAAGATCAACACTTCCTTTCTGTACCTCACACATTATAGTAACCTGTGAATTGGGATAGATAAAAAATAAATAAAAAAGAGGAAGAAACTAAAGAATTGAGATAGATAGTGAGCTGAATGAGCTACTAAATCATTGACATTCTAGTTATTCCTCATAGCGCGGGTGTAATTGATCACATTAAGGCCCTTCCCCATCCTAAAGGAACAGGGCCATAATTAATGTTAGTAATGGATGTGTTTACTCTGCAATGACATGTGAAAAGACTGCTGTGAATAGAGCCTTTAGGGATTACTTGCACATCCCTGACCTCACTATTTTAAACTTTGGCCATATTAAAAAAGAGCATCTGCCACTGTAACAATGTATGTATAATGAAAAATAAGGGATTTAATGAACTATAATACGGTGTATTAGTTTACACATTTATCTTACAAGCGAAAGGTCCCTGGTTCGATTCTAGGCGGGGACATGAGCCCCTCTCACCATGGAGGGTTGCGTCAGGAAAGGCATCTGGCGTAAAACCCCTTTGCCAAATTACCAATGCAGATCAATCTGCTGTGCTGACCTCTTGGGGAGAATACAAGGGAGCAGCCAAAGGTACATTTTTTACATAATGCATATGGGTCCTGTTTAGGTTTGGGTTGTTGGTGAATGTTTTACAAGATTCATCATGTGAATCTGAGTTTCAAATACTTTCATAGTGGAAAAGTTAACCTCACCAAAGTCACTGGGGAGTCCTTGAACAAGAAGGTAAAGTCCATTGGGCTTTTACACCAGAGGCTCATCAGGCCAGAGCTTATCCCCGTTTCTGTAGCGTGAAGTGACTTAGGACTTAGACTCTTCCTGGATGGGACACTAGTCCATCGCAGGTTACCTACTCAGTATTTTACTGGTACCCATTCTTTTACTGCTGAGTGGACAGAGGCACACTTGCAGTTGGGACCTTGCCTAAGGGTCTTGACACAGTGGGGGTCTGACCGGGATTTGAACTCATAACCTCTTGATCATGAGCCTGGCACCTTAACCATTACACCACCGCCCCCATAACCCTTGAATATCTTTGTCAAATTTTGTGGCAATCCATCCAATCGTCATCATGATGTTTTTCTCTAAACAAAAGTACTTGATTAACAGACTGGTGAGGGATCCACCAACCGACATTGCTTTGCTGTCCCATGAGCTGGAGTATGTCTAAAAATGGCAATCATGATTACCATCCAGCTGTATTCCTCAGCACAGTTGATCATGGCAGGAGACGGATCCCCACCTGCCTATAATGAGAAAATCACTCATACAGAAAAGAGCAGGGGAGAGGCCATTGTGTGTGTGCATGTGTGTTTCTGTTGGCGGGCGGGTGGCATGTATGAGTGTTTCTGGTGTGCAGACAAAACCTTGAATCCTAGGAAACCGGGACAGGGTCAGAGGAAAGGGGTGACACAGCACAAGCCCTCTGGCTCTCTGAGCACTTCCTGTCTACCTATCAGCATTTAACAGACCAACCCTGCCTCCTCTTATCAGGTTAGAACTGATTTGGCCTAACAGTTCTCTATGGCTGGCTTGTATGTGTGTTTTTCCACCATAGCTGTTGGGTTCCAAAAAGAAACAGATGTGCCCATTTTGTTATTCTCTTGACTAGGGTCCTCTATGTATTTGGTGTCTTTTTCCACTGAATGAGGTTCAGCTTTACTTTTCTTCCACTCACTGTCTAGAGAAGACTCACAGCTCCTGGACATGCTGGCCTTTTTCACATGGTCTCCTTAATCTCCTTGGCTCCCTGTCAGTCAGACTGACAAGCGTGACGCACCCTGTCCTCTCTTTCTTCCCTCTTTCTCCCACTCAGCCGTTTCTGTCCCCTCAGAAGCCCCAAGCTGTTTCCTCCATCTCAAAAATCTCTTTCCACATCTGTGAAAAACACACAGCACTTTTGGTACCAGCATGTCCTTCTCTTTCTCACATGACATACTGTTCGTTTGCTCATCTGCACCTCGTCTGAACTCTTAAGTAAGAAAATAAACAGGTTTGAGCATCAGTTTGGTGGCTGAAGGTCACCTCTGTTTCTGAGTGATAAAAAAAGCTTAGGCTATTTTGACAGCTGGCAAGCTTTCACCTGTTCCCAAGCTTTCCCTTAGGCTTGAGGTAGATGCACAGATGAAAAAAGTTTAAGTAGGGATGTTTTTTCTTTTTTTTTGTGGACTTTGTCAACATCAAAACTAAAGGAGACTTTAAGTGTGGACTATTGTTCAACAGCTGCCTACCCTTCAATATCTGTGCGCCTACATCTGTTCTCATCATGTCTTTTTGTTTCCATTTCATTTCTCATTCAATTTTTTTTCTCATGTGTGTATTTTTAGTTTCTTCACTGTCTTATTGTCTGACTTTTCATTTACTCCGTAATTTATGTGTTTAATACTTTGTTTTCAGTTGATTTTATTGGAGGATTTGACCCATTCCCACTCTACCATGTCAATGAAAAATCATCTCATCTCCTATTAAAGCCCATGTATCCGTAAGTACGAGTGCGCTCTCATCCCATTATATGTGTATTTGTCTCTGTGTGTTTGAGTCACTTTTCACTTTATGGTTGTTGCAATTTTTTATGGTAAAAATATTTGTTACATCTGTGTAGTTACACATTCTTAAATGCTTCATTAGGCAAATGAAAACAAGTTATGTCCATTTCCATGTTAATCCTGGGTTTATTATCAGAATCACTGGATTACAACACAGCATTGGCTAATAGACATTGCCCAGAAGGGAAGGTTGCTTGCTCAGCATCTGGAGATTTGAGTCATGTCTGGGGAGTAAACTACTGTCTGAAACATGCTACATCCTGTTAGATTGCTTCGGGGAATATCAAGGCCTTCCGTAGAACCGTTGCATGTGTGTAATATGTGTGTCTGTGTCCAATCCATAGACAGTTACTTATAGAAGTACATAAAAAAACATATGAATTTATGTCTAAAATTGTATGAATCACCCAACTTATGCATAGAACTTAATAAAAATAAGACTGGGAAGTAATAAAATTACATTAGATGAATATTTAATTAGCTTTTTGACAGTTTAATCAACTCTGTCTCTAACAGAAGGAAGTTTTCATCTCCCCAACCCACCGAGAGCTACCTGTATATCCTGGATAAATTCTTCTATGGAAGTGTGCATGAATATGAATGTGTTTTTGTATTAGTTGCCAACAAGCGCTAACCCTTTGCTCTTTCTGTGTATGTTTTTGTCCCCTCTAGGTCTACGTAAATAGAAAACATGTAGCGGGGAGGTGATGCAGCAAATTCCCAGAGAAACAAAATGGTTGCTTTGACACAAACATCACAGCGTACTTCGGCACACCAGACGTTCCTCCCTTTCTTGATTTACTTTAAACATATAATTTGCTGGTGTACTGCCCAGAAAAGCCAACATTTTTCAGTAAGGGTCCATCCATCGCAGTGGGTTTAGGGAGCAGGGGAATTACGGCATAACAAAGCATGTATTTAGGGGCATTTGTGTATTTAGGGAAGTATCAATCATTTTGTTTGTGCTGGTTTCTCTGCTGAGGTCCCACTACTACAACGTGCCCGCAGCGGGCTAATACTCCCCCCAGACTGTGACTGTATAGAACATGTACAGCTAATAAATACTTGGTGGATGTAATCAGGGATTGCCCATCATTCCCAGTCTGTGGTACTGTGTCTTAGAGGACTCAGTGATTTAGCATATTATTGCTGGTTTGGCTCAGATCTTAGCTGGAGGGCTGAATTACAGTGGAGCCTGTGGAATGAGCTATTGTGTGCTGTCTGTTTACTTTAGGCCAGGATGTGTGTGCATAAATACAGAAGCAAAGCAGGAAGAGACAGGAGAGTGTAGAGATAGAGGGTGGGGAGGGAACAAAACCTACCGGGGCATCTGTCAAAAATAGAAAATGTAAATAATGAAACTGGGAGGGGAAGATTTTCTTTTTGTATTTAGAGTTTGAAAATGTGAACTATCAAGAATGCAAAAGTAGCGTTAGCCTGTAAGAGGCATTCAAAGTCAAAGAATGGCATGCAAGTCTTAGTTTTATTTCTGGAGTCTTATTATTGTGACTATTTTCAACAACAACAAAGTCAGTATTTCTGAAGTGTCAGGTGTTTGTGCTAGACACTCGATGCTGAAAGCTTTGTTTTCACTTCAGTTCTCTAACTACTGACAGATCTGGTAAGGGTGATCATTACACACACTCAAGCAAAGGTTACATAGCATATTTTTAACTTGAAAAAAACAATAGAAGTTCTTTCATTGTTCATATTGCACACAGCAGTGTTGAGATGTTTAGGTATGGTCTTCAGCATAGAGGTAGCATGGCTATAACATGCTACCTCTACATAGACTTTTCTTCCTGTCACTTCAGCAGTTTAAATTATCAGTGTTATTAGTCACAGTTGTGATTGTTTGATAGAATGTTTTTTTAAACATGATTTGTATTGTAATTATGTGTATAACATATTAAGTAATAGGTCAAGAGCAAAACTGGTGTCTTTAATTGGCTGTATGTGAGCTGGTTGATTGGCAACTGCAAGGTTCAATTGAGTTTTATTGTACTCACTTTTCTTTTATTCTGATCTGCCAACATGGTAACATTTTCTAGGCAAACGAAAAAGTTCATATCTCCCATACTGACTGGTTGCGCTTCTTTTGTTCATGTTAAATCCATCAGGAAAAAGTCAAATGTTGTCAAAGTCCCTCTTGCCTTACTGTTTGTCACTACTGCCCTCTGGTGTTCAAAGTGTTCATGTGCAACTTACAAGGCTACTGAGTATCTGCTGCATGCCTGCGCTTCCACAAATCTCTGTGGTTTTGTCATAACTTTCCCCAGCCAGGATTTGTTTCTTACTGTGTTTTCATAGGTATATTGTCTTCAGTTTTACATCATGTGGATTAAGATTTGTTTTTTGTCACCTGCTCAATTTGAAAGCAATTACATTATGTCAGTTGTTTGGCTGTAGAAGTTTTTGATTAAAAGGTTGAAACTAGCCTCCTAGCTTATTTTCTATGAAGTTCTTTTTTCAAAAGTTTGTCTTTGTTATTGTTGCACCTTCAACTAATGAGCGTGTGTCAGATTCCTCTGTGACATTAGATGCACTCCACTGCCAGATAGAAACATTTCAAACTGCCATGATTCTGGAAAAATGAAAATACTTTAGCTGGCATATTTCAGAATAAGGGTGAACTGTTTTGATTTGATTGATCGCCTATCTATCTGAGAGATGCAATTTTTTTTTTGTCATCATTGTTTTAATAATTTAAAGTTGACACACTCTTGGAAAGCTAACAAGTCTGTGGGTTAGTAAAAACACAAAGCACCTCGTATTGTAACATAATCAGTAGGAAAATGCTACTAAAATCCTAATGTAAAAACCAGTCTTCCTCTTTGTGCAATACAGCCTTTTCCTAAATCTGGTGACTGGAATAATTTGAAATCTGTTTCCGTCTCCACTGAAAAGAGTTTGTCATTGTAGATAATTCTTTTTCTTTTTATAGAAAGTGGAAAAGAGTCTTTTTCTCTTCTATGTCCTGTGTTCCCTGATTGTGTGTTCCTATTTATCTAGAACTGTGCTTTGTGCTCATGTAAATATATGGTTGTTAATAAAATAATGTGCTCTTTTGATGATCCAGTGTGTCATTTAGTAGGTGTTATTGTTTAAGAATATAAATGTGATGGTAGCTTGAAATATTTATTACAGAAAAGTATCTGTAAACTCCAACCAAACAAGCGACCAGCAGTCTTTATTCTTCTCAGCATAATAGAAATTGAGTGCAGTGGAAAACTCAAGGCCACTCATGCAACACCTGTATGGGGTGGCTTCTTACTATAGCCTCAGGACATAAAAGCCCGAACACTGCCTCTGATGACAGCTCTGCAGATGGGGCAGTGACGAAGGCTGGCAGCACAATCACCACAAACCACCAAATGACCACAAGGGATGAAAACAATGGACACAAGCTTGTCCATGCACACTTTACAGGTCCTCTCCTCTTGCAGTTGCCTCAGCAGCTCCTCTGGACTGGGGTCCTTAACTGCTGGAGGAAACAGATAAGCATACATTCACAAACTATTTGTTTAAGCATTTGCTTAAGTGTAATTGAAGCCTTATTACTGCAGACTAAAGCAATGAAGTCTGTTGTTTAAGGGGCAAATTTCATATTTAGAAAAGTACTGCAAGCACAAAGTTTAGATTTTTCTGGAAAAATCATTGAAATGCTGAGTGCTGACCTTTCTCTCTGAGGGGTGTCTGTGTTCTTACAGTTCCTGCACTGGAACCCTGCCTCATCTCTGGCCCTGAAGCACATAAACACGAAGAATCAGACAAAATATGAATTTAAGTATCTGATGTGGGCTATTAAGAATTTTTGCTCAACAAAAACAAATATCACACTCCTCAAGTGAAACTATTTAAATCACCAAAAGTAACCATTTGGGTCTTTAGCAACTGGAATTTGAAAGGGTTTCCTGTGGAAAATGACAAGCTATATGTGGTGAAGGAAATATTCAGATCATTTACTTAACTGAAAACAACAATACAGAAATACTCAGTCCAAATAAAACTGTAGCCTTTAATGTTTTAACTACAACTCTATTTCGAAAAGAATTGTAACACTGTAAAATATAAATAGCATAATGCAATGGTTTACACGAGTAAACCCTAACTGAAAATAGTACAAAGACAACAATTCAAATGTTGGAAGCGAGAAAAGATTTTCGAAAACCGTGCTCATTTCAAATTGGAAAAATATTTTTACTGTTTTTAATAAAATCAAATGAAATTCTTATGGAAATACTATGGCTGTAGAATACATATGGTGAAGGAAAGAGTGTAAAATTTTGTCCTCAGTTGTGGTAAAGCAAAAGTAGCAGACAAGTTGTGTATATATATTTAGTTACTTTCCAGAAATGACAGTTACCTCTGTTTTGAGGTCCCCTCTGTCTGTCTTCCTCTTCTGCCTGCAGTACATCAGTAACCAGGTCAGATACAGATGTGTAGTGCTGGCCTGTCAGAAGATACTTGGTGTGGACCAGACTCTCCACCAGGCTGGCTTCAAAGCCCATCTGAAGCACAGTCTGAACCACAGGAGAAAGCATGGCCGATGAAGCTCCCAGACCTCCGACCATATCTGGGGATCAGAGGAAGAAAAACACCAGGATGATAAGAGAAGCAGTTTAACTGACTAGTCACTGGATGCCATGTCAGTGTTGTACTAGTCCAAGTACACACACTATACAATTTACAAAATTATTTGGAAAATAATTGTCAGATTGTGGCAGCCTACCTCAGTTAGTCAATATATAAACATTTCAAAGCACAGACATCTTCTGTATGTCTGTTGATATGGATTATAACTGTGCTTCCTTCATTGTATGGAATAATTGCCCTCGTATGACTGCCCTGCAAGCATGAGCAATAGTCAGATGGGTTCCATAGCTCTCCCTAATTACTTCCATTTTAGAGCAAGCATTAACTCAGGTAACTGAACTTCCATTAATTTCATTTGCAGCAGCCCTGCAAAGCAAAGAAACTGACCTACTACTCAGTGGCTAATTTAAGATATGTGAAAGGTTTGCTTTTATTCAGATCTATATTTCAATCAAAGTGGTTGAATTAATAATAAATCAGTAAAGCAGCTGCAGAATTATTTTCTTCCTGTGTGACTTTCATTGCAACCTGAAATGTTCAGCACGCTTTCCTCTTTTGTGATAAAAAGCAAAAATGAAAACTGACACTTTAAATCTTTGCTGTATAGGCTACATATAGATAATGACTGACATGAAAGCAGGAGTCTGCTATATCGTTCTCGTCTTCTCAGTAGGAATTATGTTTGCTAAGGTTTTTGGATCAATCACTGCCTTGTTTCAGTTTTATATGACTTACCACTTCTGGAGCCGATATCTCTACCTGCGGAACTCTGCGATCCTCTCTAGAGAAGTAAGATAAATGTATTTTAATTTACAGTGAAAGTTATGACTGATATAAATGCATGAAAAAAACTAAAAAGACTCTCATTCATTGACAGTGTAGTTCTAATGTCTCCATTATTCCAAATACAAACTCAATTTCCAGAAAAATTTGGATATTTTCCAATGTGCAATAATAAAAATCTGTGATGATTTAATATAAGTGAAACTTCCTTTAACTGAAAAAGTACAAAGAAAATATTTTCAGTAGTTTTAATGACCATCTTTAGGGTAATTTGCAACACAGTCAACAAAAGTTTGGACATAAGACTGAAAAGTGAAGTTTAACACCGGTTTCGAAGACTTCACATTAAGCAGTGTGATTGGTAACTAGTGAGGTATCCCAGTTGGGTATAAAATTAGCATCCATCAAAGGTTCACTCTTCACAAGGATGGGTTGTGGCTCACCCCTTTGTAACAAAATTTATGAGAGAATTGTTAGTCAGTTCAAAAGAAACATTTCTCATTGCTGGACTGCGGAATTGGGTCTTTCAACATGTACAGTGCACAATATTGTTAAAAGATTCAGAGAATTTGGAGACCTCTCAGCGTGTAAAGGGCCAGGCTGGAAACCACTGATGAAGGCGTGTGATCTTTGAGCCCTCAGGTGACACTACCTAAGAAATCGTCATGCTGCTGTGGCAAACATAGCCACCTAGGCTCGGGAGTACTTCCAAAAACCATTGTCACTTAACAAAGTCTGTCACCGCATTCAGAAATGCAACTTAAAACTGTATTACGCAAGGTGGAAGCCACACATCTCTATGCAGAAATGCCACTGAATTTTTTAGGTCCAAACTCATCTCAGATGTGGTCAGATGAGTCCACATTTCAGTTTATTTTTGTAAAAGAAAGGTTATTTTCAAAATTGAAAATGACTATCCAGATTGTTATGAGCAAAAGGTGCAAAGCCCAGCATCTGTGATGGTATGGGAATGTTTCAGTGCCCATGGCACAGCTGAGTGAAGGTATCATTGACTCTGAGGTGTATATTAGGCTTTTAGAGAGACATATGCTGCCATTAAGGGGACGCCTCTTCCTGGGACGTCCACTTGTTTTTTAGCAGGACAGAGTCAATTGCATATCATGAAGCGGTGACTCAGACAATGGAGCGTTGAGCAGTTTGAGTTTCATAGCAAGCAAGAATTAATGAAATTTCCACTTGCAAAAACTACAACAATTAGTATCCTCTGTTCCGAAACAATTGAAAAGTGTTATTAAAATAAGGTGATGTACCACAACTGTAAACATGCATCTGTCCCAAATTTTGCTGAGAGTGTTGGAGCCATGACATTCCAAATTTGTGTATATTTACAAACTAAGGTAATCAGTAAAACTATTTCTTTGTACTTTTCTATAATAGAGGCTCACATGAATTAACATTTTTCTTTTTGCATTTTGGAAAATATCCCAACGTTTCTGGAAATGGGGTTTGTAGATCCTGACTAAATAAGAGGGACGAGTCTCACCACAGTGTCACCCAGGTGGAAATGAGCATCCTGTATGTTGCTGACATACTCCTGCCCCCTTGACTGGATTAAGAACTCACATCTGAGAAATAAAAAGAGTCTGCTTTATAATCTGCAACACACACACACACACACACACACACACACACACACACACACACACACACACACACACAAATATATATACGTATATATATAC
>VUQH01001671.1:0-16928 GCA_015106775.1 Etroplus canarensis
GCTGCAGAAATTCTTTTGTAACCTTGGCCAGATCTGTGCCTTGCCACAATTCGGTCTCTGAGCTCCTTGGGCAGTTCCTTCCACCTCATGATTCTCATTTGCTCTGACATGCACTGTGAGCTGTAAGGTCTTATATAGACAGGTGTGTGCCTTTCCTAATCAAGTCCAATCAGTTTAAATAAACACAGCTGGACTCCAATGAAGGAGCAGAACCATCTCAAGGAGGATCAGAAGAAATGGACAGCATGTGAGTTAAATATGAGTGTCACTGCAAAGGGTCTGAATACTTATGACCATGTGATATTTTAGTTTCTCTTTTTTAATAAATGTGCAAAAATTTCTACATTTCTGGTTTTTTCTGTCAAGATGGGGTGCTGAGTGTACATTAATGAGAAATAAAATGAACTTTTTTGATTTTGGCAAATGGCTGCAATGACACAAAGAGTGAAAAATTTAAAGGGGTCTGAATACTTTCCGTACCCACTGTATGCACATTGGTGTATATTTAGATATACAAAGTCTAATTTGGTTTTTAAACAAAAAAAAATCTTAAAACTTTCAAAACAAAAAGTAATTTTATTTAAAGTAAGTGATAATCTGGGGATTTTCAGTGGTGATAACTATTCTGTATATGATATAACAATGATATATGTGTTGGCTAACACATTTTTTATGTCTTTCTGTTTCTTTAGCAGGCATGAGACCCTAACCAGTGACACACTAGTTACATCAAGCATTACCTGTTCAAACTCACGGCTCTGCTACTTTATGTGCCTCTATTCCTTTTAAACACACCTGTATTTTGCATATGGCTCTATAAGGACTCCAGCATCATAGACTTCCAGCTTTACACTGCAGTCTAGTTCAGCTTAACAGTGCTGATGTGGTTTCATCATACTTGACTGACTTTGTGACTCTAAGAAGTTTAAAGAACATATTCAACGTTCTAAGTTTAATACTAAAGTATTAAATGTTTAATTCCTAATATAAAACTATGTCCACCTTTTTAATTGTTCTCGCTATTTTATATTCATAAAGTTTAAATAATAATGACAATAAGATTTAGCGAATTTCTCGACTGTCAGAATAGTTAAATGTTACTTTGCTTTCAGGTCACACTGACATGTCCAGGATTAGTATGATGTATTTGAGCTTTGATGTTATGTCATACAGCTTACACTTAATAATGAGCATTTTTGCTTTATTGTGATACAGGCTCACTGCTTTTTGTAATGAAATTCACAGTTTTGACTCTGTAGAACATATAATGTATGACACTGCTGGATGTTGGATGTTAAGCTTGTATATAATTGACTTGTTTTGTTGGTATCAGTTTTTGCTAAGGCATCCTTCATAAAGGGTTTTTGTAATAGTTAATAAATCCTTTACAGCTACTTCATGGATCAGTTAGAAGTCATGAATTACATCAAGAAACCTTTTTGGCTGATGTTTACATTTTTGGTGCCACTATATATCAACAGTTAATAAGTCATGCATTATGACACAGTATTTTTAAATCATCTTTACAGAGAACTTTTAAGGCAATGGTGAGAATGATTTTAGCATTACCAAATGATGACAAAATCATCCAGCTGAGTCAACTACATATCAGCATCTGTTGGGTAGATTTATTGATTAGATTCATGTTCTCCATCAGACATTTTGTAATACTTTTGGTGATTCTCATGCAAACATATTAACTGAAAAAGAAAATGTGATAAACATTGCCATGTGTATTTTTTATTGTGAGCCTGGCATCAGTATTAATCTTAAAATGTAGCATGAAATCACAGACCAAGCATGACCATCTGACCACTCCCCTCCTGGTTAACTCTAAAAGATATCTGTATCAATGTCCAAACTAGATGGATGATTGAGGAGTCATGATATCTTAAGAGAAAATAATTTATGAAGTTGATAAAGCCTTAATGAAGGCAGTGTCATTATAAGGAGTATGCAAGAATCCACACCTCTGAGCAGATGTTCTGCCCAGGACTGCAGCCAAAGAACCACATTGTGCAACTTTTTCATGATTAACATCTGGTTTTGTTCCCTTCTTGGCTTGTGTCAGATACAAACCACATTATATTGTAATATAAACACAAAAAATTTCAATGAATACTTTTGTAAGCAAGTATCGGCTGTAACAACTATTCAGTGACCAAATCCTATTCTGTTTAACTAGCAGGAAATAGTCTGGCTTTTTGCCTATCTATCATGAGTTTACATGCCACTAACTTCAGTTTTTATGCATTGCAGCAAAAGTTAAGGTTTGCAAGACAACTACAGTATGCACTCTGTTTAATAAAGCCTGTAATTAACATTGAATGTAACCTGGTGTTTCTGTCAGCAGTGCACATAAGTTGAATTCTGCTAAAATGTCTTGTGTCTTTCAGTATCGTTATTTTGGATTGTGTCATTTGAGTTGACAAATATTGTATGTATGGCTTCAGCAATAAAAAAAAAAGGGAAAAAATCTAGTTCTGTTTTATTTTTAGCTACTGGAAGGAAATCCTGCAATTCTTAACCACCTGTGAAATCATTGAGTGTTGAAAACAAGGGGCTGGCAACTGCTTTTAGTAGGGCAGGAATGTACCTACAGAGAGTGTGTGCATGTGTGTGAGTGTGTTAGTATCTAGTTTTGTGTGTTTGAGAGAAGGCACTGTAATATCCAGCTCTCTAACAATAGACTGATCAGCCATAGGGTGCTGCAGTCACATGAGTAAGAAGGGTTGGACTATGTATCCTTGATGCTTAACCTGTTTGTGAAGTTCAAGGAGCTAAAGTCTGTCATCTCTGAGCTCCCTCTGTCTGGGTCACAGGTAAGGGCACTCTTACTCTATGTAGGCATATCTCATCAAATAATCCAATGTTTTGCTTAGCCCTGAATATTGAACAGAACTGAAATGAAATGAAAAGATATATCCTCATCAGTTTATTTATGATCATCAAGATGTGAAGATCACTGAATGAAGTCCATTCTGAGTATGTTCACTGCTTGCTGAATTTTTTTAAGCTACATTACAGGTCTAACTTAAACATCACCATGGTGCTTTGGAATTTTTGCTGTTTTCACAAGATGCGATTAAACTGCATAGCTTATCATTGGTATTAATACAAACACTAGTACTGATAGATTCATAAGTGTAGGATTTTTACAATCATGAACAGTAGATATTTCCTATTTTTATGCAAAATAGGGTAAATATTTGCAGATTACTAACCAGAGGTAGAAATTAAATAATGATATTTCCTTGAATACTATGCAGTCCTGTGAAAATCTAAGTACATCCCGACTGTTTCCTCAGGAATTAAGTGGGTAAGTAGCAGCCAAGTTCTGCTAATCAAATGAACCAAAGGACCTTGATTAAATAATCATCAGCAAGTGGGACCATCTCTGCAATAGTAGAACTTTTGGCTGGTCTGGGGCATTCAGGTATGTGTTTACACAATGCCACAATCTTCCCTTGAAAGGTAAATTCATCCCAAAGTAGACCATGCAATAATCTGAGAAACAATAAAGAAAATACCAACATCCACATCTCAGACTCTACAAGCCTCGGTTAGCATGTTAAATGTTAAAGTTCAAAACATTAAAATTAGAAAAAGACTGAACCAGTATGGCTTGTTTGGAACAGTTGCCAAGAGAAATCCCACTCTCTCTAAAAAGAACACAGCAGCACAGTTCAGGCATGCAAGGTTGCATCTGAACAAACCACACGAGTTCAGGAACAATGTCCTGTGGACAGACGAGATCTAAGTGGAGATGTTTGGCCATAATGCCTCACCTTTAGTGAAAGCCAAACACAACGTATCAGCCTGAACACCTCACCCCAATTGTCAACCACGGTGGTGAAGGGATGAATATTTAGGCTTGTTTTGCAGCCACAGGACCTGAGCAACTTGCAGTCATTGAGGTGACTATGACCTCCTCTGTACACCAAACTGTCAGAGAGTGACAGCTCAACCAGAACTGGGTCATGCAACAGGACAATGATCCCAAGCACGGCAGACAATCCAAATCAGTTGAAAAACTAAAGAATCAGGATGTTAAAATGGCCCAGTCAAAGTCCAGACCTCAACCTGACGCAAATGCTGTGGCAGGTCCTAAAGAGAGCTGTGTGTAAACAAATGCCTGCAAACTTCAATGAACTGATCTAATGTTATAAAGAAGTGGTAATTCCTCTAGAATGATGTTAGAGACTGTTTAATTCATACAGGAAATGATTACATCAAGTTATAGCTGCTCAAGGTGGTTCTCCAAACTATTGAATGATGGGGTGTACTTAGCTATTCATAGGACTGCATTTTCCAGTGAAAACTTTTTCAACATATACGTACAGTACCGCTTTACTGAAACTGCCTTATGGAACATTACATTTCAGAGGACTTTTTTTTTTTTTACTTAAATATAATTATAGCTTTAGTAACTAATGATATTTCAAAAAATAATTATACCTACAGGTTTACCTTTGTACAAAAATATTTTTTTTACAGTTTTTGCTGTCAGGACTTTCATGGCAATGACACCTTTTTTTTAATTTTTAATAAGTATGTTAAGATTTTAATACATTGTATATATGGGGGATTTATTTTGTAGTACTGAGTAGGAGTGTTTTCCAGTTATTGTATTGCCACTGCTGACCAGTGAAAGTTCAAAATAGACCTCTACCACTCTGATCAGGCTGAGACATTTGATCCAACACTGACACTCATTGTAAACTCTGTGAACAGTTGCCATCTCATGTTTGACTGTGCTGTTTAATGATCAGAAATATTTGCCAGAGTATATATAGACTAATAGTGGATCCATTTTGCAGAGCACATACTTCACAAAATGTCTGACACAGAAGAAGTCCTGGACGAGGAAGTTCAGTATGTGATCACTTTTATATATATTAATTATGTATTAATGAAGTACTTACATAATTGTAAAAAAAAAAAAAAGCCAAACTGTTTTCCAATTTTTTTTGTTTTGTGTCAATGCTGCTGCTCTCCTGCAGGGAAGAAGAAGGTAAGGAAATTGCATATGCCCATATTCTTAGATACTTAATTTGTTTTCCAAACATTTTACTATAATGTGTGCTCTGGGTCATCAGCACAAGATGAGTCAAGGCCCAAACCTAAGTAAGTAGCTTACCTTTCCTTAAGTTGAGTAATTTAAACCTCATTTAGGACAAATCATAAAATTATAAATTGTTCACATCTGCAGGTTTATGACAAATATAACGGCTCCAAAGATCCCTGATGGTGAAAAAGTGGACTTTGATGTGAGTCTACCACATTAAATGACTATTTCTTGGTGGAAACATCCATCTGAAACTGATTAAACATGTTTCTAACAATGTGTGGCTTTTCTGATACAGGACATCCACAGAAAGCGTCAGGAGAAGGATCTAGCTGAGCTGCAGTCTCTGATTGAGGCTCACTTCATTCAGAGGAAGAAAGAGGAAGAGGAGCTCATTGCCCTTGTTAACAGAATTGTGAGTCAGTCACAGAGGACTCATAGTGTCTGTACCTGGTCAAAATTCACCATGACTATGTGCACCTTGGTTCGTAGGAGAAGCGTCGTGCTGAGAGAGCCGAGCAGCAAAGGATCAGGGCAGAGAGAGAGAAGGAGAGGCAGGCCAGACTTGCAGTGTGTACATTAATTTACATCCTCACACTACAGTTTATTATACAACACACAATGCAGAAAGTATTTTATCCTATAAATGATTTGCTTCTGCTCTATGCAGGAGGAAAAGGAGCGTAAGGAGCTGGAGGAGCAGCGGAAGAAGCTGGATGAGGATGCAAAGAAGAAGAAGGCTCTCTCCAGCATGTCTCAACAGTATGGTGCTGGACAGAAGGTCTTTCAACTTCTTGTTGATAGCATCGAGTTGTTATCCATAAAGATCAAACAAGACTTAAAAATTCCACTAGTACTGTAAAAAGCAGATGGGTTTCTTTGGGGAAAGGCTACATATACAGGGTCACCAAAGAAGCCAGTACATATTTTTTCATTCTTGGCCTCTACTAGAGTAGCTTTGCATGATTCACAATTCAAGGTAATCTTTATTTATCTAATATTGGGCCTTGGTGCAGCCCCTCAGTTCATCCATTGTCTGAACCAAGCCGTTTTAGCGCCTCTCCCTTTAAGGCCATTCTACCATAAAGACCTTTCTTTCAATTGGCTGATCCTCAGAAACACAAGAGTTAAACAGAAGGTGAAAAAAAATGTCTGAAAACAGACATTTGACCAGTCTGAAGACTGACTCATGGTCACTCTTTGTTATGCAGAGTGACACCAGAAGAGGAGGCAAGAAACAAACTGAAAGAGAGAAGAAGAAGAAGATACTGGCCGAACGCAAGAAGCCTCTTAACATCGATCATCTGAATGAGGATAAACTGAAGTATGACAGAACTATGCAGGGCTTCTTAAATACTTAAAGTAGATTATGACTCCAAATATTGGCTTCTGCATCACAGCACATGACTCCTGTTAATACAGCAATGTCTTTATTATATGCTTTAGGTATTAAATTACTTCTAATGAGACTTTCATTTTTGTGTAGGGACAAGGCGAAAGAAATGTGGCAGTGGCTGATGGGGCTGGAGGCTGAGAAATTTGACCTCAGTGAGAAACTCAGAAGACAGAAATATGATGTAAGTCATCCTATGCAGAGGATAAATTCTGTGACATGCATCATTGCATTACAATGGAGAACCTGAGAAACACCTGAAGGTGACCATCAAAGGAGATGTTTTTTAAAATGAGCTCACATTTATCATACATGTTGGTGTGGTTCACTACTTTAGAGATTCACAAGACACTTGTTGTGTTCATGTATATCAGCCTTTGTTCTTTAAGAAGACAATTTACTTTATTAACCTCCTTATCGGGAAATTACAATATCTCAACTCAGTCTATTTTTGTAGGTATATATACACACACACACACACACACTTTGCATGTAGTTGAGTGATATATATGCATACACACAAACAGAGGTGAGAGAGAACAAGCCAGCCCATTACAGGCGCCAAGGAGCCCAGTGGGGGTTTGGTGCCTTTCTCAGGGGCATCTCAGTGGTGCTTGGGGGGTGACTTCAGCCTCCAAAATACTTAGAAAACCCAATGTGCCATTGCAGATCAACCTGCTTCTTGCTCGTGTTCAGGATCATCAGAGGTAAGTACACAAGTCCTGAGACCCAGTGCCGGACTCACATTCATTTTGACTACTTCCTAATTCTTCTTAACATAACCCAAACTTAAACTTTGATTGTGCTGTTTTGTACATTTGTAAAAGATAATTTCATATTTCCCCACCGACAGTCAGAAAGTGGATCAGAGACTACGCAGTCATGTATTAGAGTACATTAAGTTGTAAAATACTTCAATTGTAGATTCTGGCACAGCCCTCTCTAAAGTGGATTAATGTCTACTTCCACGAGAATCACTGCATGCAAATGTTCTTTTTAATTTACACATGGCTTATTGTAAATATTCATTTTTGTACTTTTTAAAGGAAGCTGACTGGACTACGAGATAATTATACAAAATCAAATGTAATCTAAAACGTCATCACAGTATCACCAAAAGTACAATTTATAGATTGCATAAATATTTGTGATTTTATGAACACGATTCCTTTAAAAATATATATTTTTGTGATATAATTAGAAATTACATCATGTAATCTATTCTTGCAGTTTGAGCTTGTTTTCTGTTGAAAGAATGGCACCAAGTTTAAAAATATAACATCATGATGTCAAAGGATACCTCAAATGTTTGCAGTCTTTGCACTTAAAACATTACTAACTTGATTTTTTTCTACATTATCTTGTCTAATGTGACTAACAGCACAGTCACAGTTTGAGTCATAGTTCTCTCTCTTTAGTCATCTGTTTGATATGCTGAATTGCTAAGTAATAAAACTGAATTACATCCACTTTTATTAAAACCTTCTCAGTGCCAAAGGTCGTGGCAAAGGCAAGATGAGTGGCCGGCTGAGGTAAAGCTGCAGCGAGACAGAGTCAAGACAGATTGTGACACCAGAGATGGGTCCGGGTCTCTATTGAATGTTTTCAATGTTCCGTTGTGTAGCGTTACATGTCAGTCATCAAGTTGTTACGGTTGCCTTTTTGCAAACTATCCAGTTTGTTTCTGTGTAAACCTTTCGAGCTGAACCGCAACAAATGTGTCTAGTTTTGCATTGTTCTGTGTCTATATAGAAATAATAAATGTTTAGAAATAGTGGGGTATGTTTGCAATAAAAAATAAGTGCACTTCTTTGGAAAATTCAGCAGCAAACAATATTACTTTGTCAAAACTGAATAAAGAGAGCATATACATGGTGTCATATGAGTTTCATTTCTAGCTTTAATCAAAATCTACAATAAGAGCAGACATTCCTCAGCAAAGCTCCACACAGTGGTGATGAATAACATTATTTATTTATATACCGTTTCACTTACATTAAGAAAAATATAATAATCTAGGACAGCAGTATGTGTGATGCTGATGGCGAGGGACTAAAATGTTCTGCCCCTGATTAAATCATTAAGTCCTTGCTGTACATTAAAACTATGTTTCCATATACACATATCCACACCAGTGCATTTTCGAGTTGTCTGTACAGCCTGAGCTGCTGCAGGACTCAACAGTGGGGGGGCTGGAGGGTGGCTGGTCCACATGAAGACAACAAGGGTCCAACAAGGATGAAGAGAGCTTGCTGAAGAGCGGTCACCCTCACCACATGTGGGTTTCTCTGATCTCTGCTATCACCTGGCTGGCTTTCTGCAATGCCTGGACACAGAAATGAAGGAAGGATGTACCGTAAATCTAACAAGTTGTATTTTTACACCCCAATCAAACCTTTATCAAGTGGGACAAACAGTTTCTCCATGAACTAAAATTTTGAATATTGAGGCATAGCTTGTTTTAGTTAAGGGTAGGCTCACAACTTTCAAGTCTGTCCAGAAACAGTAATCAGATGCCTGTGTGCTCATAACAGCTATTAAAGATGTCCCTTCCCAATATACTTGGAGCGATGTGACACAAAGTGCAATGTCCTCTCACTCTACTGCAGCTCAACAGGAAAACATCTTAGAAAAAACATTCCCTCTTTGTGTTTCCCAGAGCAGCATTTCTTCTTTTGAGCCAACATCTTAAGAAAAAGAGGGATTTTTTTTACACCAAAACTCTGAAATTTTTAAAACATCTTCTTGATTTGATTGTGTCCCCCCTTAGCATAGTTGTTTGCGCATTTGTCTTACAAGTGAAATGTCCCTGGTACAAGCGAAAGGGGAAACAGACACCTCATAGTGGTTTGTATTGTCTGAATACATTTAAACATGAAAAGACACTGTATGAACAGAATAGTCATGGCAAGAAAAACATCAAACCCACTTAAAAATATGACTCTACTCTTTATAACTTAAATAAGTCACCCTCCATACCTTAAGTTCTTGTAATATTACCATAATAAGGGAAACTAAAAAGGTAGGAAGACTTTAAAACTGATTTGCTTCAGTTTTCTTTAAAAAGGTTTGTTTACAAATCAAAGTGTAAAAAATCCTGACATAACACTAGTATTTCAAGCTGACAAAGTGAGTTTAGCTTTCCTTTATAAATAAATATTCTATATCAATATTTATTTTATAAAATATCAATTTAATGAACCATGTATGATTGACACTGGCTCATGTTTTTCCTCCTCATAATGATATGTAATGAATCTGTCACCTTGAGCATGTCAGCAGCCTCGTTGCGCCTCTGAGCCATGTCCTCGGACTCTGTCAGAAGGTCATTCAGCAGTGTTGTCTTGTATAACTGACCCACCAGCTCACTTTGCAGACAGTCCTTTACATGGTTCACCAGGAAGTGCATCACTGCCTTTGGTACACTGAGGTCAAGCACAGTAAAACACATGAGAATGGATTAATAATGTTAATCATCATACTAAATGAAACAATACTAAGTTTGATTACATGTTTACCTGTCTTGGATGTTTTTACGAACAATCAGGAAATACGACTTGATTAGTCTCTCAATAACTTCACAGTCCCTCTGCTCCCGAGCAGACAATTTCCTTGATACTGGAACAGGCTGGTATTAAAAGGCACAAAATCTGTTTGTTAATGGGCTAAATCACATGAAATAACAATAAATAACAACAAGTCTATTCAAGACGATTCACTCACTAACAGCTGTTCTACAGAACAGATGAAAAGGCAAATATAAAATCCAACTAAAGCCTTAGCAAATTTTCATAAAACCTTGTACTATATCTCTTTATTTTCCATATGATGCACTGCTACAGAGCACGTGGAGTAGTAGAACGAGGAGTACCCACCACATCTAATAGGTTGACAGCATGGCCTTTCTGGGGGCTTGCTGGGTTAGGTGGCTGGGGCATGAGTCTGTCACCAATTAGAACCTCCTCACCCTTCTTCAACATGCCCCTCCAGTTTCCTGTGCCACCGTCTGTCTGGTCACTGATAGAAGAACCACTGGCTGCTGCCTGCAGGGGTGGGGGGTGGGGTGAAGATTAAAACCCTGAAATGGCTTGATATGTGTTGCATTGCATAAATAAAGAAAATAAATGAAATCTTCACATCTGGTTAAGAAAGAAAAAGAAATTTCAAGACAATTTTCAAAACTGCTTCAAATGTTAGCATGCCACAGGCCTTCTTTGACTGCTGTGTAAAGAAATTCACCCAGAGTAGTGTTCATTCTTCTGACTTAGAACTGAGCAAGCAAGGGGAACTGGTGGATAACACTGACAGGCAGTATGTGCAAATTACAAATAAAATCATCATGAATGAATAAAACAATCATCAACTGTTTATCATGACACAAGTTATCCTTTTTGACTTAAAACGTTAGCAACACAAACAATAAAATCCTGACTGCAATTGGTCAAGGCAAAAATTCATCAGAACAACCACAAACAGAGATCCTCATATGTTTTTTATGTTTGTTTTTAAAATTACAATCACCACAGACACAAGATCTTGTCTATATCATTCACCTTATCGGGGTTAATAAAGGTTTTTTTTTTTATTTCTGCATTTTTGTCAAAAAAAACAATTATTCCAATTGTGTTGGGAGCTGTGCTTCTTCTGTCAGTGCAATCAGCAATCAGAAAATAAGGTTAGATGCAAAATTAATAGGAAGGGTCAAATGCTGAAAAGAGGGCTTGGCTGACTTCAGAGGGATCAAAGAAGGACTGGGGGGTGGGCAGATGTAAAAACAGGCAGTGAATGAACAGAACACACCTTAGTGGCCTCGCCCTCGAGGGCAGAAGTTTCAGTGGGGGAGAGTGACTGCCCCCCAGGGCCTTTAAGGGACTAAAGAAAGACATAAGGAAGAAAAGAGTGGAGAGTGGACAGGAGCTACAAGCAGAGGTGTGCATGAGTTTTATATACAGTAAGAGAGAATAAATGTAGGAAGACGCTGGCCAATTCCTGAGTTCAAGCAGACTGAATGAACATTATTTTATTTTGTATACCTCTATTTATGTGTGTAAATGTCGCACGTGCACAATTCATGTCCCCTGACGAATTAAAGATATCTCTTTGCATGGGCAAAAGTGATAGAAAATCTGTTTGAGCCTGTAACAAGAAAACAGTGACTTTCACACAAATTGACTGTACCTTGTCTCTGGGCACAGCAGAGGGTAGATCTCTCACTCTGTTCCGTCTTTGCTCCTACAAAAACAAAATTTCGACAAACATCACAGGTGGAAGAAGATAATAAAAGGTAATAACTGTAGAGAAATACACAAGTAACATGTCAAGACAATGTCAACAGCATGAAAAAAGTAGCTAATCTCTTACTTCTATGTTATTGTTCATAAGGCCACAGGCATCAGCAAAGTCTGGATGTTTGGTGTTGATATAAGCCAGTTCAATGGCAACCAAGTTATGCACCTGAAAATAAATTTAGATCTAGGATTAGTCAGACTGGAGCCAGACTGTTGAGTTCCCTTAAAATAACAAGTGTGAAAAGGTCCTGACCATTTCATTTGTGACTGGGAGCCTTTTTCTGAGAAGAGAGGTGACCACCTCTACTATAGCATCATGGAGTTTTGGAAACCTCAACAACTCCTGCAGAAATGAACAATCACCAAAGTTAATCTCAGATGTTACAGCGTTGTGTATTTACAGAATACCTCCGTGTTTTAGTTGTTGAGGGGAATATATTTGAGGGTGTTTATGACCTGTGTACTATAGTTGCTGCAGTGCTGGATGATCCGCTGCATCTCCTCATGAACCAGCTCCACACAGCGCAGACTAGGCTCTTCCAGACGTTTGATCTGCCGCTTTACCAACAACTCAAACGAAACCTCAGGCACAAATAAAGCCGGCCTTGGGCCCTGTCCAAAGAAATTAAAGCAAAAGCCTTCAAAAAGGTGCATTTTAAGACAATTATAATAAGCACATAGCAGAAACCCACCGTTGCATTTCTGATCGCTGTGAGCACATCAATGGTTGTTAGACCGCCCAGAGGATCAACTGATTCCAACGTGCGGCCAAATGTCTCATGGAATATATAACAAATTCTTGCTCCGCCACACCTGAAGAGGAAAAGTGATCCTTTAAAATATACAAGCGAACTATGCTGTCATTAAGGTAAGTATGACACTAGCACCCCTTGGTGGTGTGAGAAAGTACATGCAGTTCAACTCACAGTTCAGCAGTCTCAATGTACTTGGCCGTGCCCTCTATGGTGTTGCAGTATTCAGCAGCAAACTTGGTGATAAGCTGCAGCAATGTGGCACTTTTGTCATCTACAGGTTCACCATAACTGTTGAGTAAAGACTGATACTGCGCTGCCAGCACATTGATCCTTGTCTTCAGCTCAGGAAGACAGTCTCTGATGTGGTGCATCAGTAACCTATGGTAATATTAAAGAAAACGGCAGGAGTACTACAGATGTTACATTTAACTTTGCTGGGAAGGGAGTTAAACTCAGACAACCAAAAATTGTATTGTATATATCAATTTTAACGTCATACCTGTTCAGTGTTCTAGCCAGATATTTGGTTCCATTTCTATTTGCGAGGGAGGGGTACTTCTTTTGTAGAAAGGCGTATTCATCTCGAATAGAATCCGCCACAGATTTCTTTTGATTGATATCCAACTGGCTCCTAAAAAATGCACAAGTAAAAATAAACATGAGGATGTGTTGCTCTTAAAAGTATAATTGTGTTTGGTGAGACCACTATACAAATGCAGCTTCATTTAAGCACCAAATACTGCAGTAATACCTGTTTACTACTCCAATAATGCCCAGCTTAACAGGAATGACTCTTCCCATCAAGACATCCATGGCATCTGTACCAGCATCCATCAGATCCAGCTTGGTCACCACTGCTAGCGTTCTCCTGCCTAAACACAGAAAAATAAAGACACCTAGTTACAAAACCACTAAGGCAAGAAAATAAAACACATGACTAAGAAATAAAAATAAGCCAAGTGTTGATGTAGGTTAAAAACAACAGAAGGAAGTTGTTATTCACCATCAGGGTCAACCTCACGCGCCACCTTGAGAGCCTCTGAGGTCGCCATATCTGTGTTGGCAGCAGTCACAGCCAAGATGATGGAATTGGGGTTGGAGATGTACTTAATAATTAGTTCTCTGATCTGGATTTCTATATCTTTGGGCTGGTCTCCCACCGGTACCTGTTTAAAAAAATACAAATAAACTTTAGCCATGACAGGGCTTCTTCAGAGCTTAACAAACTACATTATGATTTTTAAAACCTTTTAAATGTTATATAATCATTTATTTAAACTCATTTATGTAACACTTATCAGTGCTTCCAAGCTATGGGTAACTTTTTTTGAATAATTAATGATGTCACCTGGACACGTGGAAGGGGAAGAAAATGAATGGATAAATTAATTCATGAAATAAGCAATAAAAGCAGCCATGGTACAATATTCTTCCTAACTCTATTAATAAATTTAAAATGAGTCTTACATACAGCAGGCAATAACACCTATAGTTACTTTTAAGCCTTTTCAAAACTTAAAGATACACTGTATGAAATCTATCCACAGCATCATTTTATCTACTTAGATTGCACAAGTCTGGGAAAATTATCTTACCTTGGTAATGCCAGGAAGGTCCACTAATGTGAGGTTCACAACATGTGGGGAGAAGATTTTCAGGTGAATGGGTTCATCACTTATTCCCTAGGAAAAAAAACTCAACTCTGTCAGGTTGGTGTGGAAATTTAAAGCTCATCCAACTTTTCCTTTTACATTTTACACTTTTCATCTTATTATCATACCTTGTTATTGCCAGAAATTCTTTCAGTTTCTGCTTCAATTTCTTGTCTGATTTCCTCAAAGTCTGTGTATATCTGAAAAGACATTTTGACTATCAATATTAAGGATGTCAAAATCACAGAGGACAACAAAGATGAAGAAAAAGCACATGACAGGGAGTATTTACAAAGAAATCTTGAGAAAATCCATTTGGTGTCAGCACATCATAAGGCTTTCTTTGTTCAAACAGAGAGACCTACTGTAAATGAAGCTCAAGAAGCGACACAATAGAACTTTGAAGGGCATTTACTCTACAGCCATATAAATATTTTTAGCAGCTGAAAGGGTGTGTGCCTGAGTTACAGGTTATAGCTTTTGTTGTTTAAACTATACAACAAATCAAGAAGTGCACTCCTGTACATTCCACATATGCCAGTGTCAGGACATTTTTATTCAGATCTTTCTAATACCCAGTACAGCAGTGATGTGAAACTGTTTTCTTTTAGAGAACAGTCTGAAAACTACCTTGTGTTTGGTGTGCAGGAATTTGCCCCATTCCTCTCCGTCAATGCCTGTAAAAACACGAGTCGAGGACAGAAGATTTAGATCCAGATTACAAGACAGATGTAGCCTTGAGAGCAATGTTACTATTATTATCATCCCTGTGTTAAATGTCTCAAAGGAGGATTTTTTTCTGTTAGCAAGGATGTGAAAGGTCAACTCTTCAGAGGAGAGGTCCACAGCTGAAGAGTTTAAAAAACATAAACCCAGTGGAAAATCAGTTGTTCTCACACAACTATAAAGGAAGCAAATAGCCTAAAGCAAAAAAGAAAGGGTATTTTGGAGAGGAGAAACCTAGAAAGGCTTTAAAAAAAACAAAGTTTTTGTAGCTGAAATAATCAACATTTTGACAACTTTACAAGGGTGGAGTCTGTTAGTCATTTGAATAAAGTCTGAGGGCTTTATAGGTGTTTTTATTGTATTAGAATAACTGCACTAATGACTTTAAAAATGTAAAATAAAGCACAAAACTGTATATTTTTACAGGAATATACTAATTCTCTTTACAAGCTTAAACTGACAGAGACCAGCCTCTTGGGTGGAAAGGCATGAGATGAATAAATGAAGCCAAGTAGTTTTGCAGCTTTGGAAAAGCTATACAAATACAAGGCAGGAAGGGGAGGAATACACAAACGAGACAGGTGGTGGGGAGTGGTGGGGAGTTGTGGGGGGGTGGAGGATTATGTAATATACAAACACAATAACACAAAGAACGTGGGAAAAGGAGACCTTTGTAAAGGCGTCCGTTTTTCTTGGATTCTGCGGTTAAGAAAGATGACAGGAGACAAAAGGGTTAGTTGGCTATCTGTAGCCCCTGCATTAGACTGCAGTAGTGCAGAGTCACTCTGCAGTCATTGCCAGTGGACAGCATGAAATACACAGAGGATCTTTGCACATTTCAGTCCTGTTCTTTTCACCTTGAACCGAGTGACATCTTTTTTGAACATACTATAATTACACAACCCCTCCATTTATAGAAATTCACTCAATAGTTAAGAATTAAGAACTGTTTTAACAACAGCACATACACATTTATTTAAAGATCTCTCGTTACTTTAAATCTCATTAAAGTTATAAACTAGTAAAGGCAAGGCATACTGTAGAACTCCGAATGCTGCATGTAGAATATTTTCCAGGTGCCTGCCTGAGTCATGCATTAACATATATTCAGCTAACATAATTTTGTGTGGAAGCGCACTAACTACTCTGCTACACAGCTTGATAAAGTTTTAGCAAAAACACCAAATTATGCAAAATGAAGTATTAAAATTTCACCTCCTATAACGCATAGGCAATATCTGTAAATATGTAAAACACTGACTACCAAATTATTTAATTTGTAGAAAAAGAAAAAATAATCATTAACTAAAGACAAAGATGAAGAGGCGATAGTGATGTTACCATTCTCTTCACTGGCTTTCCTGCGGTCATCTGGATCAATGTGCACTAGCTGCAGGATCAGAGGCCGGCGCGTGACAATGCCAGTCCCTCGAGGCAAGATGTCTCTGCCAACCAGACTCTCTAAAACAGAACTCTTCCCACTGCTCTGTAGAAAGCAATAACAGCAGCATCATAAACAAAACCACCAAATGTTGAGACTCAAATGTGTATGACTCATTCATCAACCACAAAAATTTGTCCTCTGTATGCAAAAAACACTATTTACTATGCCAGGGATTTTCATGCAGAGGATTTTATCCACCCCAAAGAGGTTTTAGCTGGAGTCAGAGAAAAATTATCAGGACTTGAATAAATATGGTTTACCGGTTTGGTTAATCAAGGTTTAATTACTCAAGCATAAAATACATTTTAATTAAATGGTCAGAAGTAATAGCAAAATGCAGATGTGCACAATCATTCCCCAAGAGCCTACTCTAAGCCAGGAGCTTCATATAAAGTTGAATTACACTGGTGTTTTATTTATTCCATTTTTAAAATCTAATTCCACTGAACACATGTTTTAAGGCATTTAGAAAGCTGGACAGCACAAGGAAAGAGGAACTGAAGTCTCAATTTAGGAACTAAAGTCTAAATTTAGTTTCTCTGCCATAATTTAGGGTTCCCAAAAAAATCATTTTTAATTGGGGTGAACTTTGGGACTGTCTA
>VUQH01001673.1:0-14530 GCA_015106775.1 Etroplus canarensis
GGTGTGAAAAACTTGTTGCATCATTCCCAAGAAGACTCATGGCTGTACTAGCTCAAAAGGGTGCTTCTACTCAATACTGAGCACAGGGTCTGAATACTTATGACCATGTGATATTTCAGTTTTTCTTTTTTAATAAATTTGCAAAAATTTCTACATTTCTGGTTTTTTCTGTCAAGATGGGGTGCTGAGTATACATTAATGAGAAATAAAATGAACTTTTTTGATTTGGGCAAATGGCTGCAATGACACAAAGAGTGAAAAATTTAAAGGGGTCTGAATACTTTCCCTACCCACTGTACTAGTATCGTAGTCCTATAAGAGTCTATAGTGTTAAATTTTTGTATCTTTTTATATCTACTATAATCTGTAAATTGCAATACACACTCAATAACAGTAGACTGACTTGAAGTGGAGAGTCAAGGATATTGTTAAAGTTGTACTTATTTTTCTTTCAGACTGTGAAGCTGTTTTTTTCTTTTGAATAGGTTAATTGTATGTGAACATTAGAATCTACTTTTACTTCTTTATAATAAAAGAAAAGTGCAATGTTTCAGGTTCTTATTGACTTAAGTTTTGTCCATTACATCTGTATCATTTTTATTTCCTACCACTGTTCTGGTGCAACCTTCCATGAGTCCCCATAATGCCCTAGTCATTAAAACATCCATTTATAATTTATAACATTGTACATAATGGTGCTGCAGTGACTATTCAACTCATTACTCAGAAAAACATTCACTGCAATTAATTAGAAACACCATGCATTTACACGTAAAAGTCCCCACAAAGGTGAAACTCTTGATGTTTGAATAGTTGCCATTTATAATGGACATTTTTAAACAATTAAACTGTAATTTGAAATAACTGATAAAATGATGTCTTACTTGCACTCTCCTATTTACTAGTGCTGCTACCTGCAGTTTTATGACTACAGGCACCTGTGATCACATTGCTTCTTAGATGTCTGGTCTATCTGACGAGCTGAAGTGACTCTGAGTGGATGCGCTCTCTGTGGCACATGATGAAAGTGCACTTTTGTTACAGTGTTAGCTCTACTTCCTTTTCTACTATAAAACAGATTACTTACAAGATAAATACAGTTATTTTACAAATATATTTAGCGGTGTGTGTAATGATCTCACTGTGGTGAACTGCAATGGTACATTAACACAGGAGCGTGGTTTTGAGTGTGAGGTTATGAGTAATCCTCATCACATATAAGTGTGCTCTAGCATCTTCCCTGCACACACACCGTGTATGACTTGGACGCATTTGTGGCATGCAAATGCAGGCCATTTTTTCATCTTTTTATTAGCTGTGGAGTGTGGGTCTTGTTGCTTGGAGGGGGGCTAAACCCTGAATCTGAATGGAAAGGTCTTCAATGTGACCTGGTTGGCGACATCAGAGTAGTCTGTGCAATGTGGAGGCAGGTACAGACAGCTTCAGACTGACGTGCAGAGACACACACGCACACACACACGCACGCACACGGTGCTGAAATAGGAGCAGTGCGTGGTTACAAGACACTCAGTCTTATTTCATACTTTCCAGTGGTAACAGTTAAATTGACATTTTCTGTTCCCGACATCCCCGTAAATGGAAGCCTCTGTTAAATTGCTTTCATATGGTTAATCCAAATTAAGCATGCCCACAAAATAAGATATTCCATTTCATTTGGATAGCTGATGATTCCAGCAAATCTTTCTTTTCCTTCTCCATGCACTCGCAATACGAAGGCACTTCTGAATGAATAACTTCAAATCTTGGACAAGACTCAGTTTTAGGCAAAAGTGTTTGTACAAGACAATCCTCTATATTTGCCATGGCATGAATGCTGATTATAGCAGTATTCAAGTGTTTTAGTGGCTTAGAGAAAGTACATTTCAGTTGGAAAAAGTTGCTTAATTGAACCAGATACTCTATTGTGTAACATTCACGTTCTTTCTCTAAAACCAACAGAGTAGAAAAGAATGTGTTAAACAGCTGAAAGAATGACAGAATTATCTTCATGTCGTAATTCACGCTGCTTTTTATGCCTGCTGATTTATCTCAGCAGTGGTCGGATACATTTCCTCCTTCACAATCAGTGACGAAGAGGGAATTAGAGCTGAATTCATTAAAACAATTTCTTTATTCTAGCCCTACTGCTGTGTGCCCTGTTTGAGATTAAAAAAAAAGTATAGATATTCCAGACAAAAATGTATAGATATTGTGGAAAATGCTGTAACTCTACCTTTATTCCATTCAGTTATTTC
This sequence comes from Etroplus canarensis, assembly GCA_015106775.1. Taxonomy (NCBI): domain Eukaryota; kingdom Metazoa; phylum Chordata; class Actinopteri; order Cichliformes; family Cichlidae; genus Etroplus; species Etroplus canarensis. The sequence goes on from VUQH01001673.1 coordinate 2,256, forward strand.
AATTTTCCATTACAGTCAGGCTTGCTAGGATTTTTTGGGAGGGAATTTAAATTGTTTAAGTTTCTCTGCAGTGACACACTTTGATCATTTTGCTGAAAACCTTATGTCACTAAAGTAAACTCAGTGCTGGAAAAACTGCGAACCAGATGCTGAAGAAACCAAAGACAAGACAGATTATAGTCCACAGATATTTAGAGTTTCTGTCTTCAGTCCCAAGTATTAGTTCTGCTGTCAGTTCTGTCTTCACTCATACAAGGAAGAAGGTGGACCTCTTTTTCCTATTAGAGAGGACTTGCACTGTCACACAGGGAATTCTACCAACACTCAAAAAATGGACAAGGCCTTCAAGTCTGAAAGTACTCTTTCTCTTTCTCATCTCCATTTCTTCCAGCTTCACATTTGGTTCTCACAGGGTTGCATTGATTCATGTGCTACAGTGTTAATAGAGAGCAAACACAAATCTCCTTCTTCCATGCTCTAAAGTCTGTATTGCCTTTTTACCCTGTCTACTGACATAATTTCCCCATTTTGAACCCCAGGCATCTTTACTGATAAAATGGAGAGGCATCTCTCATAGTACACAAAAAACTGCCTCATTTCAACTATAAAATCAGTCCTGTATGTACCAACTTTTAGTCAGGTGAAGTGTAGGGGTGAATAAGAATTAGGGAGCAGGGCCAGAAAAGCTTTCTCCCTTGTACAGTGGGCATAACATAACATGCATCTTTACTGAACAACCTTGTATTGTTGAATTGAGGCATTACACATCACTCTACTGCCCCACTGTCAAAGGGATTTTGTGTAGACAAGTCAAAGAGAAAACCACCGAAGCAGTCTCAGGGTGACTCAGTGTGCAAGTTCAAGTAAGGACACACTTCAGCGGCTGGCTCTACAGGAGCTCTTGTGCAATTATCAACAGAACCAGCAGGGAGAGTGAAGAATGGGCTGGACTTTATGTCATCCAATGGGAGATCACCATAGCCAGTCTTAAATTTATAATGAAGTGTGACTGAAGTAAAACACTTCAATTGACCAAAAGTCAGGTGCTGAAACATCTGCTGGAGATGTTCAAATTCCCAAAAATGAATTACACATGTGACAGGGTACTTTGACAAACAGTCTCAGCTGGATCTTAATGTTGGCAGTTACAACAGTTGCAGTATTACTGATGAGTAATGATACTGCTGATAAGTGTAATTACCTATATTAACTAATTTCAGACCCAGACAATGCAGCACAAACTTTGGAGGATTCTCTCTTATCTAGTGGGGCTGCATTGTAGAGTTACAGCAGCTGAAAGCCATCTGCTGTGGAGGAAGAACTGGCTGCCTTAACAAGTAGGCAAACTGTCAGCGAGGATTAATGCTCTACCTTAAACCTGAGTTAATAATAAATGGGCTGTTTACTTGTTCAAGGGGGAGGCCATAGATAACAGCACTCAAAACCCCTCCTCTTACTGCCAAAAAGATAAATTCTGGTTAAGTGGGGACCTGCCTGCATTGTGGCCTCCAGTTCCCCAATCATTATGAGCAAAACAAGAGTTTTACTCTCACTTACTAATGGAAAAGGTCAGATTGCATGGATGTGTACACTACATTTTAAAGAACCTTTGGGTTATTTTTTCCATTTTAGTAATTCTCTGGGCTGGACTTCAAAGCAAACAAGTTCATAAAAGAGTTTTTTAATGATTGTATTTTTCATTGTAATAGACATGATTATAACATGATCATGATAGAATTATTACATCTGACCACCAGCACAACACCCACCGTCATAAAACCCTCAATGAAGGGCTTCAAAAGAACGCTGAAGGCAGCTTTAAAACCGGCGACGTGGATCACCTTCTTAGCTGCTGATGCATGCAAGAAAATGTGGGAAAGAAACCCCTGAGAAGGAGTCAAAGAAATGTCTTCTTTCCCCCTCTCTCCTTCACTCCTAGAGGGCTGCATTAGCCCACGGTGGGGATTTAACTAATGAGCCTAGCTGCTCTCCAATGAGGGCATCCCAAGACAGCCATTCTCCTACAATTGGTTCCAATGGGTTTTAATGTGCTGGTCGCTGCAAAGCTTCACTCTGTCCAGGAGATTATAAGGTAATAAAATAGATAGAAAACATATAGCAGAGGGGTTACTTTTCACATAATTTGCTCTGAAGATCGCTGACCATAAGATGCAAGTTGTTACGACAGTTAGGCAAACTACTATCACCATTCTGGATGCATCCCAAAAAACGTACAGAATAAAATAAAAGTTTACTTGAAGTGCAATCCTCATTGTTGGACCTACTGCTTTGTGTGATCACTTCTTAGATCTGCTATCCAATGGTGCATATAACAAGCTTTTTATTTCCTGGCCAGTAATAATCATACTACACTAAAGCTAACAAAAATCCTTCTGCTTCTACTTACAATGATGAATAGATATTTTTCAGATGTAATTTTCTGCTACTGTATGTGTTGTTGGCAATTTGGGGTTATTGCTGCACTGAGACGATATTAGAGCTGCAATAATAGATTCTTTTGTCACTTGGGAGTAGCAGAATAGGTTGTAAATGTATCATTGCCGTGTAATTATGTTTTAAAAGAGGCTATGGAAAGCACGTTAGCAAGCAATTTCTCATTTACACAGCCAGCACAGCAAAATTAATTTGGATATGTGTTTCTGTCCATTTGATTCCAATATTCAACTCATATTTAAGCTCTGTTTTGGTCCCACTTATCTGGGCTTTTAGTAGCTAAATCCTCAATTATGTTCACCAGGTATTTGTTAAATTGTCACAGCTGCCTTTAGTGAGTTCACCAAACCAAAGGCAAAGTAAACCCAAAATAATAACCTAAGATTCTAAAACCCTTCATGGTACATGAAGTGAAGTCAGCTAATAAATGAATTGTTCACATGAATATATTACTTCTCATAGCTCTAAAAATTAAACAGAAGCATGTTTGGGGTCTGTTGACAGTGCCACTGTTTGACTGTGGCACTGTCAGGTGAACTACAGATGGTTGCTTCTTGGTTAATGCACCTGAGCTCTAAAAGGGCTTTCGCTCTTTTGTAAAAATTAGAAATTTTTCAGCTCTTCTAACAGGCGAGTCCACGCTCTAGTTTCATTCAGAAAGTGACATCACAGACATGACAGCTGTATCCTTTACATTTTGCTGTGTCATCCTCATTCTGTAAAGAAAGATAGTTTAAAAAGTTTTCTCTCATAATGTGGTAATCTGGCATCTCAGTCAACACAGTAAACACTGTAAAACGAGTAAGCTTGACCATTTTTGATGGCATGACCTTAGTTTTGATGTGACTAATAAACCCAACTACTGTAAGTGTTGTTTCATCTGGATCTCATTGCAGCAGGTACAGAAGCACAATTAGGATTAAACTTGTGGCTTCAGGGATTATCACAGTTTCAAAGGCTGAGACTGGAAAGAAGCAGTAATGACAGTTTGCACACAACAAATTAACAAGTGTCATATTGTTGTTAGTGTCACATATCTGCTGATAAACAGCTACGGCAAGTTGTGAATTCAGTTAGGTTCCAAGATTAATGCCTGAAAGCTACTCAGTGTGATACTATTTATCTGACAGTGTTAATATCCAAATGCTTATATCCTTCTCTGAATATTGGAACAGAAAAACTGACACAAACATAGGGATGTTTAGGTGCAATTAGCAATGGTATGACATCAGGCCAAGAGGTTTTTAACCCACATTAACGGTGCAGCAGTACACAAAATTGATGGTTTGGTAAGGATCTCAATCTTGGAGTTGAAAGGTTATTATTGAAGGAAAGAGAGAATAAAACTTATTATGAATGTAATCTGGGTTTGAAAAAATATTAATGGGATATGAAGTTGCTGCTTAAAAGTGTTTGCAGTAGGACCATTATGTGATCCCAAAGCAAAAGAGCTGTGTGTATTTATGCTTGTGACACAAAAAAACAAGTTATTTTATTAATTATTTACAACAATTAATTACTCCTCATCCAGCGACTAGATCCGTCAAGGCAGTTAATCAGAACCTATTCTTTCTGTGACAACAGACAGGTGTGCCGTCTACTGCTTTGCAGTATTTTTCACTACTATCAAAAAATTTTAATTTTACCACTAGTTAAAGTCTGATCTGTTTACAAAAATCTAAAGTAGTTTTCTTGTTAGTTTTAATATTTTTCTGATTAAAGTCAAATGTCTGTGTTAAAGTCCTTTATAAAACCTAAACAATAGCAACAGTTTATCACAAATTGAGAAATTAAATTGTTTTCTGAGAAAGACACATTTGGGCTAATAGTGGATTTAGATTTCAATTTAATCTGGAAATTTCAACCTCAAATAGGCTAAACCATGACATCTCTCTTTCTTTATACACTATATGGATGAAAGTTTTATGGTACACCTTTTAATCATTAAATTCAGGTGTTTCATTCGGTTTTACTGCCACAAGTGCATAATATCAAGCACATAGCAATGCAGTCTGTTTTTACAAACATTTGTGAATTAATGGGTCATTCTAAAGACCTAAGCAGGAGTGTTTAGGAACCCAAACAACTCAGTCACAAAGTGGCAGACCACATGAAGTTACAGAGGGGTGGCTGAGTGCTGAGGCACATAGTGTGAAAAAGCCACCAAAGCTCTGCTGACTGAATAACTGAAGAGTTTCAAACCTCCTCTGGCATTAACATTAGTACAAAAACTGTGCACCAGGAACTTCCTGGGGTGGGTTTCCACTTCCAAGCAGTTGCATGCAAGTCTTACATCACAAAGCACAAAGCTAAGAGTTGAATGGAGTAGTCTAAAGCACACCACCACGAGACTCAGAAGAAGTGGGAATCATGCTTCTCTGTCTGGCTGTTTGATGGACAAGTCTGGGTTTAGTGACTGCCAGGACAACATCACCTGCCTGACTCCGTTGTGCCAACAATAAAGTTTGGTGGAGGAGGGATAATACTATGGTGTTGTTTTTCTGGGGTTGGCCTGGGTCTCTTAGTTCCTGTGGAGAGAAATCTTAATGCTTCAGCTTATCAAGATGTTTTGGACAATTCTATATTTTCAAGTTTGTGGTAATAGTTTGGGGAAGGTCATTTTCTATTCTAGCATGTCTGTTCCACAGTGCACAAAGCAAGATCCATGGCTGGATGAGTTCGTGTGGCTTATTGTCAAATGCTCATCCAGCCTAAGAGAGCCCAAGAGATAGACCTAAAGGCCACAAAATTACACAAGTTATCCTGCCTTTCTCTCATTCTGTCAAAAATAAGACACCATTGTCTTTGAAAAAAACAAATAAAATTTTCAGTGGATATAGAGAATGGATCATTGGTATTTACTATTAGCACTGCCAAAAACATTCCATTTGGTGCTAAACAGTTTTATATTTTTGTATTATTATATTCCCATGCACAGACCAATTCCTATACTGTACCAAACAAAATATTTAAGGTATATGAGATAATTGCACACAGCATTACACCCAAACCTATAATGTTCTGTAATTTTCACAAACTCTCATTGTACATGAGATTCCTTGGAAGATATTTTCACCCAGGCATCTTGATACGACCCATTCATTTACAAGGATCTATTTCAATCTCCTGTCAAATGTGCCAACAAAACCTAATCCTGACTATGGTGTGTGTAACGATAGGATTCTCTTGATGGTTCCTGTAACCTGAACAGCTGACAAAGAGCTTATCACAGAGGATTAACTGCTGCTTTTCAAGGTTCTTTTCCACATCTAAATTGTACTTTTTCCAAATACCATCAAAGAGCATGGGTGTGGCATGCAGCAAATGTCTTTCTTTTTCAAAATTTTCTTTGTGATGGGAACGTTAAGACAAGCCCAACTTGACAGCTTGCCTAGAAGCAAGCGAAATAGGCATTTATTATGTCAGCTGAGTATATGAAAGTAAGCAGAATTGACTGATTCTAAGTGAATATAAACTTCTCTACAGTATATTCATTATCACCAACATAGAATCGCAGCTGACTTGACCGAGCTGAACAGTTATGCGGGTGTGTCTCTGTGCAAAGATGTCTATTCAATAGCCCCTGCTTTGTTTTCATGACAACCAATAATAAATAAACCTTGAACACTGACTCACTAACTCAATGTTAAAGCTTGAGTCACTCTGACCCATTTCTGAGGTGATAGCTCAAAAACCAAACTGAGATGTTTAAGCTACATCTGCAGCAAACTGTAAACAAGGGAGTAAAATCCCTTTTCCCAAAACTGATAATTTTCCCTACAAAGCCAGCAAAGGGGCATCTCCTCACTTTTTCCAGCTCCTCTCCTATTAGGCATCCAAGGGACATTCATTTGCAACACTGAAACAACGCCATGAATATCACCCCCAACTGCTAATTCTCAGAGGTCTTTGTGGTGATATAAATCATTAAGACAGATACTCCTCAGAGATGGTGGTCATATACCTCTTGTGCCAAAATGAATTTGATTTCATTTGCTCTATGCTCTGTCTTTGGCAAATGTAACATAACAAGCTGAATGATATTAAACTTAACCCCTTGTTGAGATCATTTGCATTATTTCAAGCTAATTTAAACACCAGTGCAGGATCTGAAAAATGGGTGATATGGGGTTTGGAGTCAGTATATCATAATAAATGATTCATAACGTGTCACTTGAGTTATTTAAACTCACCAATTTCATGAAGAATTGGCAAATTTGGTCTCATTTGAATGCTTATAGGTGAGCCTTCCATCTGCAGCAGATACAATGATGTGCTATATGGAGGATGCTCATTGTGAGGAAACTATTGTTCTACTGCTAATCTGGCTCAGCTTCTCAACCAACCAGCACTGGAGGCTTAAATGCAGCAGCCCTTTTAATTCTCCACTTTGTGCTGCCGTTGTTGTGCTCCTCTCATAAATAATACCAACAGGCTCAAGAAAAAGGCCTGCAATTGAATATGAACCATGTCTGTAGAAATGAATTGTGACTGGCAAATTAAGTTTTTTTTCTTCCTTCCCTTGGACTGGCTCTTGTTGTCTGCCAAGAGATGTGCAGTGGCAGAGATATGACTCTGGTGTCGAAGAGCACATCAAAGACAGGGCCTATGAGAGGTCTGCTTTACCTTTGAACATAGAATAGGATTGGAGGCTGCGCCAGCTCTCTGCAGGCAAGGCTCAGGCTGATCAGAGGCTGCCCAGCGCAGCAAATGCAGCAGCAGTGGGCACAAACACTCGTACTATAGTCAGTTTCAAAGGAGCCCTCTACCCACCACTGATAGCCTACACACAGAGTGAGCTCAAGCTTTGCCGTTGAGGGAAACTGAGACTGTATGCCAAAGCACAACACCCTGCAGAGCTTAGGCAGTGTCATATGGAACAAAGTTACTGATTCAACAGTTTCTTGTATAGTTCCTCCTAAATACTGCATTTCCCACTACACCAAGCCAGCATGAGGAGAAAAAGATAAGTGTATGCTTGAATGCAGGCTCTCAGAGGAAGAGTGTCCACACGATTCTTTAGGAAAACAAATCACACTCACACCTTTATGTCTATATTGGCCAATGGGATTTGGATAGCACAGATAAATTCAACGTGCTCTTCTGACCTGTTCCCAGGGATTGATTCAATTAAAATTAGCTTTATGTATTTTTTTCAATCCTTCTGCCACTTCTTCTGCACAAAATATTAATTACATGAATCATAGTTCACAGTCTCTCAGTTAATTGTTCAGCTGTAGAGCATTTCACAGGGCCACAGCTGAAGCCTGGGAGATGAAAACAGGATGGAGATGGGGTGATGTGAGGTGCTCAGGAAAGGGGGAGGGGCATTAATGCTTTTCCACTGTCACTGGACTGTAAAACGCAGATGGGACCCTCATGCGTTGTTGCTGAACATAAACACAACCCTTTACAAAAAAAAGTCGACATCTTCGCTTATTAATAACTGATGTTGCTTATTTTCCTTACAGACCCAAATCAAGATGCTACTGGCAAACTTTACATCACTCCATCCTCCTAAAATACAGTCTTTATTTTCAGTAACATGATAAAGTCTGTAATCATGGTGGATACTCTTGTCACTTCAGAGCAATATGATTGTTTTAAAATCATTTGGCAAATTATCTCCAAAAAATGTGCGTGGGCAGAAAAGTGTTTATGAGCACAAACGATTATCAGGTTAAGCAGAAGAAACCCATGAGCTGGCAGTTTGCTTGCTTTGTAATCTCTTCCCCCATATCTTTGTAATAAATTTAGTGTGGACTCTACAGCTTACCAAAAAGGTTTGTATTCTGGCAGTGGCCCACCAATTAAACAGATAATTATGCAAATGTAGCCTTTACTTAGTCAGCGAGTAGGCAGCAGCAGCATCTAGCGCTTTCTACAGGGCAAAGGCTATCGATGCGCTCACTCGTTAAGAAGTCTATAATTAAGCAACATACTCATGATCTATTGTCCCTTTCATTTACACACACACTTAAACATAAACTTCACCTTGAATTATCAGAAACAGGAAGCTTACATCCAAAAAAGCCAAAATCAATGGCCACAGGGAGAAAAAGAGGCACTGTGCATGAATAACACTTAGAGTAAATGCCACAATACTGTAACTGTGCACTGATGTTTCTCTCATGTGTATTAACCCTCATATCAGTTTACCAACTGCCATCCTCTTGTAATAATTCAGATAAGTTAGGTTAAGAAAATTAGGCAGACTTACAAAGTGAAAAAGCACCAAAGTAGTTTTAGCATAAAAAAAGCTTAAGTATTGGATGTATCTCCTTTTGCAAGATGCCTGCCAGACTGAGCAATTCTAGAAGCGTAGCGAGCAATTCAAGATGCACACTACAACAAAATGCAAATGGAAGACACAAAGCACTGTGCTGACAGGATTTCAATACTGATATTGTTAGCAGCGAGAGAGAGAGAAGGCTGGATACCCCAGTGCTCTAATCCCACCTGCCTTTCAGTACACTGGGGGGAAGAAACGAAAGTGGCCCCCAGGAAGTTCAATATCTGTTTTTGCTTGACCACATCTCAGCCCCCTCGATGAGAATCTGCGTCTCCATGGCAAGGTGAAGCGGCATGGCTGAAGGAGTGCAGGATTAGGCCAGGCTCTTCAGGCAGACCTCACAGCACTTCACTGAAACATTCATGAGGTTGCCAGCATGGAGCCACAAAGACAGAATCCAGCGTCTGATCCATGGGCAGAGCCTCCTGCCTGAACTGGACCCCCAGCTGTTCCTTAACCAGGCTAAATGTGACAAACCCTCTCACAAAGCCCATCAGCCACTGGCTACAGAGCTCTGTTGGGACTCTGGTGGACTCAGGTTCTGGCCACTAACCAGGCCCTTCCTGGAAGGGTCTGGTAGCCATGCTGAGGAGCTCTTTAAACTGAGGACTCACTCCAGAGGCTGAAGTTAGGGCTTTCCTTTGCTACGCATGTGTTTGTTCCTTAGTGACAAACAGAGGGTGGCTTGTGCCTGCAGAAAAGCCATGGTGAGGCTGACATGTTTGGATTGGAGAGCAGTCAGGCCTGTCTACATGGCTGCACTGAAGCAACAAGGAGCTGCTATAGAGCTAATACTGACAGGGAAAACGGTTGTGACTGCGAAGAGCAGGATGTTTTTATACTGTAGCTAGGTGCTCATGGATACAGTTTGAATAACAGAAAAGTCACAAACTTACAGTAACTTGGCAGTCACACTAATTGTTACTGAAGTTAAAACCAGATATTTTCCCAGCTCTTAGAGCATGTTATTGCCAGTACTTAATGTTTTTTTTTCCTTGAAAGGTCTCCATCAGTGTTGTAACTGATTATTCCTTTTTAACAATTTGCCTGTTCCAAAATAATTTCCTCCACTGTCCAGTGTTGGAACTGGTGAAATATTTTAGCCAGCTATGTGTCACTTACAGTAAAATGAGTCATTGCTGTCTCAATGCCAATAGCCAACTCTTAATAGGTAGCACTAAATAGGTAGGCTTTGCCTTCTTTTTTCAGCATTACAATCATTCCATAAAGGAAGGACATAAAACACATCTGCTTACTATAATACAAATCTAAGTAATTGATAAGAGTTAACAGCACTGCGGCAATTCAAACTAATTGTGTAATTTGTTGATATGAGCCAGTTAAAGCCTTTGATCTTCAGGTCCAGCCCTCCTGACTGTTTCAAAGTTGAGGTTAAAGTCTAAAGATGACCATTCTTTTGCCATCAAGGCCCCTCAGCTTTGGAATGGAAAGTCTTAGGAAATAAGATAAGCAAAATCAGTAAATTCCTTTCACATTTTTTTAAAGACTTACTTTAATGTGAACTTATGACATAAAAGGTGTTTTACTATCTGTGATGCCTGCTTTTAGTCTTTCATTGAACTTTTTAAAACTTTTCTGTGTTGCACTACTTTTTGTTTGGTTTATACATGCCCGAAAAGCTGGGATATGATGGAATCATCAGTGCTGTTGCAAATCTTTTGTGTCATCACAATAGCCCAAAAACTATTTGACACAGGATTTAGAATTTTGTGACAGAAAGTGATAGACCTCAGTGAGATCTGTAACTGATTAGATTTTCAGCCATTTTGAAAATGGATTTGCCACTAGGTGAGATTATCGGTTAAAAAAATACATTTTTAGCCATATCTCTACGATTATTTGTCTCATCTGCACAAAATGAAACCACAGTGATCATGGGATCATATTCATGTATGGTGAAATCACGCTACCTTCACTGCTACCACTGCCACCGCAAATTTTATGTGCAGATGCGATAATGCAAAAACCATTTGATGCAAGATTTTGAAATTTGGCACAGTGATTGACCTCCATGAGCTGTGAAACTGATTAGCTTTCCAGCCATTATGAAAACTCGGACTGGCCACCAGATGATGCTGTCTGTATAATTTTTACATTTTTAGCCATATCTTTTTCATTGTTCATCCAAACTGCACGAAATGAAAACCACAATGATTCTGGGATCATACAGGTTCATAATGACACATTGCTGTGTCTGCAACTGTTGCTGTCTGCTGGAGCTACTTCAAAAATCAGTAAAACAAAAGTACATTTTTAGCCATATCTCTGTAACTTGAGTTGAACAAAAAAAAAAACCCAAATTGATCATGGGATCAATACTTTCATAGTGGCACCATGCTACCTCCACCCCTACCACTGCTGCTGTCACCACTGCATTAATTCTACATGTGAGGTGATAATGCAAAAAATATTTGATGCAGGTTTTCAAATTATGGCACAGTGATAGACTTCAATAAAATCTTAAACTGACTAGATTTTCAGCTATTTTTAAAATATGAATTGGCCACCAGGTGGCATTTTCTGTACATTTTTTTTTTAAACATATCTCTGTAACTATTCATCCATCTGCTCAAAACAAAAAAATAAATTCATCACTGGATCATATACTTTCATGGTGATACCATGTCATGTCTATCACCATTGCTGTCTGCTGTTGCCAAGGCCAAAATCAGTAGAAATAAATTTTCAGGGATATTCTGGAATCAGCTTTACTGCTGCATATGTGGGTTCTTAATCATCCAATTTGCATTTAAAAAAAGAAAAAACCACCATGACATCTAGCCTTACATTGCGTCAAGTGGCATCAGGTCAGGTCATCATTCCTGAAGAAACTGGGGCCTGTCAGGGCTATAGTGGTCGTGCGATAAGTGCAGGAACTACACTGTATATGTTTTGTTTGACCTCACTGTATGTACCTCTCCCCTTTATGTATTCTGCTTTTGATCATCTGTCAAAGGAAGTTGTTTCTCCTTTTTCTTCTTCTACTTATTATTATTATTATTATTATCATTACATGCAATGGGAGCCATTTATGACTCAAAACTGGTTGGATTTTTTGTATGAATTAACAAATTAAGTGAATGTTTGTATAAACTAGACATAATGTTTCTCTGAAAAAGTGTTAGAGGACCTGATAATGAAAGATTTTTTTTAAAGCTAAACCATGCATTGATAAATCCAAAGCTCAAAATATTTATTCTTTATCAAAAGTTTTAAAAGTAGTCTACCCAAAAATCTTCAATTTTTATTAGGATGTTACTTCATATAAAAACCTAAGGACCATCAGTAATTGACCAGAGTATGTGAATATGTATGTCTACAACTCTCCATGCTCTTTTCTGTTCCGTCACGTCATTTCAGGTGTATAATTCACATTGTGTAATATATATACTGTGTAATATATATACTGTATATATATACTGTATATATATACTGTATATATATATATATATATATATATATATATATATATATATATATATATATATATATATATATATATATATAA